>PVKE010043263.1:0-13442 GCA_004027555.1 Craseonycteris thonglongyai | reverse complement strand
ATGCATGGGTGATGTGATGTGGAGTTGTCCATTGGGAAACTGTCTGATTGTTACCAACCAATGTCACCCCATTAAATTTAACAATAAATAAAAATAAATAAATAAATAAATAAAAATAAATAAATAAATAAATAAATAATAATAAATTCACAGTTCTAAATAGAAAGATGCAGAAAGGTGCATGTTAACGAAACAGCATCCTCCCCGGTCCCAGCCCCTGTGTTATCTCCACACGTCTAGCACAGCGGGAACGCTCCGCCCTCATCAGTTACCTCTGCTCTTTGCTAGAGGCCGGTGAGTTTGGGGATGGACTTGCAGCACAGAAACACCCATTCCACAGTGTCCGTGATGACGAGCGCGTGGCGGAAGGGGTATTTCTTTTAGCCTTGGTGGCAAGATGAGGATAATGCTAGAGCAACTGGAAAGACGTTTTCCTTGGGTCTGTCTTAAAGAATAGACAGGCGTTGCAGGGAAGGAAATGAAGAAAGCACAGGCTAAGAGGAGGAAGGAAACCAGCTAATAAAATACAATTCAGGGTTTCTTTTATCTCACTTTCCTTTCCACCTCCTGGACTTCCTTGCCGCTCAGCGGTAACTCACCTTGCTTAGTGATGCAAAGATCGTTAAGCACCACCTGTGCAACCTTCCATGCATTCATGTGAGGTTCATGTGCGATAAGGGACGTGGAAAACAATTCTGCATCATTTTTCAGTTACAATGCTATGACTTCCACCTCTTCCACTACTAAAATAAAATACCTTTAAGAGTGTTTTCAAAAAAAAAAAAAAAAAAATTGTGATATATATATATCAGACACATCACAATACTATTTTCACAAATCTCCCCTAACATATAAGATACATATTGCTTAGAGATACATATGTATTCTAAAACAACAGGAATACAAGACAATGATTAATAACAAAAATTCAAAATAGCCATTAGTGGTGTAAAAATAAAAAGAACAAAAGTAGAGAATCAATGCTATTGATAATGTTCATGAAGTTTATTAGTTGGTAGGCTAATAGGTATTCATTTAAATACTATGTTCCAAAAATGACATGCAAAATATTGCATGTATACAACATTATATAACAATGATTGTTTAAGTTTGTATAAAGAAATTTAATTTGGGGGTCAAATTAAATTCGAGTTTTCAGGAAAATATGCAATATTTGCATCAAGTAAACAATTGGATGTATTAATTAAAACAACAACAACAAAAATCTGGAATTAAACATTTTGGAACACAGTTAGGCAGAGGAAGAGAGCTAATAAGGAGAGCTTGCTACTAAGGAGGAGAACTGACGATTATGGTAGAAAGTAAGTGAGCTGGCAGACAAATAATAGTTTAAGAAAGGGAGCAACAACTATATTGATTTTAATCATGAAGCTTAATAAAATAGAGCCAGAAAAATGTACAGAATGTAGTATACAAACTGTGACAATTAAGTTCGCAAACTTGCCACTGTGTTTTACTTTGGCATCACTGTGCAAATAACTTGGGGAGGTTTTATAACCTTAGTATATTAGTGTCTCACAGCTGTGTTCCTATCAATGTATGGTGGTGTCTTGCTGTGTGTCCACCACTATTGTTGTGTGTTTTTGTGTGCCATCACAAGAAAGCTAGAGTTTAAATTAAAAAAAATAAATAAATGAACATGACATTTCTTGTTAAACTTGTCAAGCATGGAAGTGAAGCCAGAGATACGTTAGTGCATGTTGGTGGGGATAATGCTATGAAGAAAATGGCAGTGTTTGAATGTATTAAACGTTTTTCTGAGTGGAGAGGAAGCATTACTGATGAAGAGAGGTCAGGGTTGACAGTAACAAGCAGAACTGATAAAAAACATCGTTAAAATTTGTTGAATTCTGCGTCAAAATAGTCAGCTGACTGCGAGAAGTGTAGCATACCAAGTAAACAGTAATAGAGAAACAGGAAAATCTTAAGTAAAAATCTTGGCATGAGAATGGCGTGTATATAAAAATGGTTCTGAAGGAGCTCACCAATGAAGAAAAGCAGAGGAGAGACAAAGTTTGGCAAGATGTTTGGAGAGGCAAGATGGTGTTTTGGGCCATGTTATCACTGATGATGAAACATGGGTGTACCAACATGACTAAGGTGACCAGATTTTAACATTGGTAAAGCGGGACACCATTGACTGGGGGGGGGGGGGGGGGGTTCTTGATTAAAAATTTGGTCTATCTCCCGTCGTTCTCTAGCTTGTCGTGCATTCTTTCCAAAAATTGGGACTCTTTAAAAATGCTGCGGAACGCGGGACAAATTGTTAAAAATCGGGACTGTCCTGCCAAAAGCGGGACATCTGGTCACCTTAAACATGACCCTGAAATGAAGCATCAAAGTGCACAATGGAAATCAGCCAATTTTCTACTACCTAAACAGTTATGTTAGTCCAAATCAAGAGTCAAGATGATGTTGCTAACCCTTTTTGAGATCAGAGAGATTGCTCATTATGAATTTGTACCATATGAAAAAACAGTCAACCAAGTTGACTATTTGGAAGTGCTGAAAAGACTGCATGAGAAAGATGAAAACAACCTGAACTTTTAGCCAACAACTCTTGAAGCATCACAACAATGCACCAGCTCACCCAGCAGTCTGCAAGGCAGTTTTTAGCCAGTAAACCCATAATTGTAATGGAACATCCTTCTTACTCACCTGATCCGGCCCCAGTGACTCTTTTCTTTACCCAAATACAAAGGGAATGTTGAAAGGAAGACATTTTGATGACATTCAGGACATCAAGGGTAATACGATGAAGGCTCTGATGGCCACTCCAGAAAGACTCCAAAATTGCTTTGAAGTGTGGACTAGGTGCTGGCATAGATGCGTAGCTTCCCAAGGGGAGTATGTTGAAGGAGAGCATAGTGATATTCAGCAATGAGTTTTGTAGCCCTGTCTCTAGGATGAGTTCACGAACTTAATTGTCAGACCTCACAATGATGATATATTATAAAAATGTACACTTGAATCCAATAAGATTTTACTAACCAATATTACCCCAATAAATTTAATAAAGATAAAAATAGACTAAAAATAAATATATAATTTGAAAACTAACAAGAGCAGTGGAGTATTAGATGCGGAATCATATAGAAGTGAATTGTAGAATGAATGGAGAATACATTGGAATATATTGAGCAAACCTACATTATAAACACCCAGAAAAACTAAGCAAAATAAGGAAAATATTACTTTATATTTATTACTGAACTGGAAAGAAAGTCCTGAAACAGTCAGAACAAGCAAAAACATAAATTCAGTGAGGTGAGCAAGCTCCTGCCCAAAATGCAGCTCCAGAGGCACTCTGACCTTAAAATTTAGCTTAAGAAATGTCTAGAGACAGAAATTCAAAACCAGGTTCTATACAGAATGAAGACTCTGGAGAGAGGAACTCACTTAGAGATAAGATATTAAAATATCCAACTCTCCATGAAAAGTTGAACCCTGGGAAAACTTGTTCAGCAAAGAAAGTCTAGATACACAATCATCTTTCACATAATTTGGTTCTGAGTGGAGAGAACAACATATCACCTCTGAGCATTTATAAACATGAGGTGAATCTCACGAAGATTTGTGGCCTGACCTTGCAGTGTCAGCATAACCTATTTATCTCCAAATGCCTTTGATGGAGCAAATTTATGTTAAATCTTTAGGGTGACCCGACATTTATAATGCTTCCCAGTTATTCAGCAAAAGCTAATGTGACTTCCCTTTGGAGTTGAGCACCGTGGACACAGTCCTTCTTACAAATAGAATTCAAATAAACAGGTACCCTTGATAAAAGAGAGAAAGCACACACACACAAAAATTGGCACAACATGCAAGTACTAATAGAATCAGACCCACAGATTAATAATTCAGATATTAAAATTACGACAGGTACAATATTCAGCATATTACTGAAAGCAGTTAAGAAATGAGAGAGCATATAAGTTAAGTATAAAAAATAAGATAATTTTTCAAGATAAAATGAGTGTATATATGTGTATATAAAATTAGAGACCATAAAATTAAAAGGTACAGTATGAAAAATAACAAGATAATTTTTCAAAATATAATATTTTTCAAAATATTTAAAAATTATATATATATATTAAAACTTATTTGGTAGGTTAAACCAGATAGTACATAACTGCTATAAACATGAAAAGAGCTATGCCCCTACAACCCATTTTATGACATTCTTGAAAAATGTTCTATAGATATGTAGATACCTAGGGAATTTTGAGACCCATTCAAAGGGGCCACTAAGTCAAATCTATTTTCATAATAATAGTAGAATGTTAATAACACTTTTCTACTATATTGACATTTGCAAAAGCAAAGATTGGTAAAATAGTTGAAATGTTTGATTAATCTAATCAGTGGATTTTTTATTATCTTGAAATTAATTATTTTAAGACAATTAAGTATCATAATTTTTTTAGTTTCTAATAAGTCAATATTAATAGATATTTATATGGATAAACAAGCTCTTGGGGAATTGTGAAATAAGAAATATACATATTATATATTTATATACATCTGCCTCTGGTTC
Source organism: Craseonycteris thonglongyai (assembly GCA_004027555.1). Classification (NCBI taxonomy): domain Eukaryota; kingdom Metazoa; phylum Chordata; class Mammalia; order Chiroptera; family Craseonycteridae; genus Craseonycteris; species Craseonycteris thonglongyai. Next base: position 8,881 of record PVKE010043263.1, on the reverse strand, counting down.
CTGACACAGAGCTACTAAAACCCTTGCAAATATTAGTGCTAGGAGAATCATTTGTTCTAACATGTAGCTTTTGACCTGGTTCCTAACACAAGCTCCTAAGTAAGACCTTTGTAATTACCTGAATGACAGGAGAGTTCAACATCCAGCTCCAAAATCCCTTGGAATATTCCAGATGATAACAATGTGTTTTGCTGTAATTGAATGACTCTTGGTGGATGCCTGTATGGGGGCTACTCACCAGAAAGTCAAAACCATGATTAAAAGCTTGGAACTTTCAGCTCCATTCCAGGCCCCACCTCCAGAACAGAAGGGATTGAAGATTGAACTAATAATTGCTCGTGCCTATGTGATAAAGCCTTCATAAAACATTCTAAAAGTAAGGGACTTGAATAGCTTTCAAGTTGGTGAATATGTTTACATGTGGGGATGGTGGTGCACCCAACTACACAGATACAGAAGCTCCTGTGCTGATTACCAGACTTGGTCCCATTTATATCTTTATCTATATCCTTCACTATATTCTTTTTTATATAATAAACTGGTAAACATTAAGTATTTCCCTGAGTTCTGTGAGGTGTTTTAGTAAATCATCAAATCAAATGAGGTCATAGAAAATTCAAGTTTGTAGCACACTCAGACAAAAACGGTAAGTAACCTAGTGACCTATTTCTTGCAATTGACATCTTAAGTGGAGGCAGAGCAGTCTTGTGGGACTGAGTCCTTAACATGTGGGGTGTGCACTGACTCCCGTTGGTATCAGAAATAAGTTGAATTATAGGACATCCAGCTGGTGTCAGATAATTGCTTGGTTGGGGAGGGGGAGAACTCACATATCTGGTTACAGAAGTATTGGGAGCATGTGTATGAAAGGAGAAACACAGGACTGTTTTTCTTAAACAATGATTTTTAATTTTTTAAGTATGAAATGTTTTTGAGGTAAAAATGTTTCAGAAGATGATAGATGAGATTAGATAGATATAGAGATACAGATACAAATATAAAGTTATATATGACAAGAAGATATATCAGAATCTGGTAGAGAGAGATCATGAGAGGAAAGATATGAGTGAGAATGAAGTTATGAAATATAAAATTAGAGTGATGAATATATACTTTAACAGATCCCAGAAAATAAAGAAAAAATATTGGAAGAAAAGTGGCAATATTACGAATATCATGTTTGATAATATAAACGTTTTCTAAAGTTAAAATTACCGGTACATAATCTTTCAGACTCAGGAAATAGCATTGATCTCATGACAGATAAAAATAAATTGATACTTCAGACATGTAATGAAAAAGCAATATATCAAAAACAAAGTATTTAAATTTTTACCAAGAAAATATTACTTGGAAAGGACTTGTACAAGATTGACCATAGAATCTATAAAATCCACAAGGGACATCAAAGTGATTATAGAAAATATTATTTGTTTTAAAATTGTATATTTAACTAACATTCAAGTGTTAGAGTAAAATTAAGTTGTTTTTTTTTTTTATTTTTCTTTGGTTATTAATTTAACAAATAATTATTGAGTGAACTCTTTGTGCATGACACTGCTCCAATGACCACAGACCTATCAATGTTACATAACATATAAAAATATCTGTACTCATTGGACAGAAATAACCAGATAAGCAAAAAATAAATATAGTGTACTAAATAACTAGGGAAAAAATAAAGGAATGGAAGTAGAGTTTCAGAATTAGGGTTGCATTTTTTTTTTAACACTACAGTGCTTGGGAATATCTAAATATATATATATATATATATTTATTTATTTATTTTTCATTTTTTTAAATATTTTTATTTATTTTTATTTTTGACAGAGAGAGAGAGAGATACAGAGACAGAGACAGAGAGAGAACTGAAGTCGGGGAGCTCCCAGTTCAGCACACGGGTCCGCACGGGCCGGGGCCGGGATTCGATCCCTGGTCCCTGGCGCTGCAAAGTGAGCGCTTAACCCACTGAGCCATCCCGGCTTCCCCTATTTTTATTTTTGACAGAGAGAGAGAGAGATATACAGAGACAGAGAGAGAACTGAACTGGGTGAGCTCCCAGCTCAACACATGGTTCCACACAGGCCGGGGCCGGGATTCAATCCCTGGTCCCCGGCACTGCAAGGTGAGCACTTAACCCACTGAGCCATCTTGGCTTCCCCGGGAATATCTAATTGGGATGGTAACATTTGAGTGAAAATCTGAAGGACACAAGGGAACACTAGGGATACTGTTGGGAAGATAGGAAAGGATAAGAAGTGATCCTCTAGGTGTGGGCAACAACATGGAATGTTAGTGTGTTCAAGGAATACCAAGGACTCTGTGTGGAGTGAGTGAGGGGGAGAATAGCAGAAAAAATGTCAGAGAAGTGGCCAGTAAACTTGGGCAGGGCCGTGAAAACCCATGCAGGGACTCTGGCTTTTACTTTACATTAGAGGGAAAGCTAGATAAAATAGTGGCATGATCTATTTTTGCATATAATGCAAATTAGGCTGGTTGCTCCAATAAGAATAGGCTATAGAATTGATTGTAGTAAGGGTAAAAGCAAAGAGAGAAAGCTGTTGTAATGGTTCAGAGAGAGGTGAGGATGGCTTGAACCCAGGTGGTTGTGGATACAATGGTGGTAAGTAGATATTTTGGGTATACTTAGAAAGTAGAACCAATAGGTTCTAAGCATGAATTAGATGTGGATGGTGAACAAAAGAAAAGTCAAAACTAATTTCACATTCCCTGCCCTGAGCTACTGCTGAAATGATGTAGCAGTTATTGATTTAAGAAGTGAAAGATGTAGCAAACAGGTTTGCTATTGAATGGTGGAGTAAGGGGAGAAAAGCTAAACTATTTTTAGATAAACAGAAATAGAGTTTACTATCAATACACTCTCAATACACTTATTTTAGGGACAAGAAAAATGATCCCAGAAGGATATCTGAGAAACAAAAAGAAAGTGCTGACAAAATATTAAAAATAAAAAATGGGAGTAAATCTAAATATAAAGGACAGTATAAATCATCAAAAATATTTAATCTGTCAGGTGAAAAACAGAGGATGACACTAAAATAGTATTTAATAATAGCTAATAATTAAGGGTAATATTGTGGAAAAAATTAGTTCCAAAGATAAACTTGACTTTATGTGTAAGTGCTAGACATTGTTTTTTCAGATATATTTATTTTTGACTGAGAGACAGAGAGAGATACAGAAAAGAGGGAGGGCCCCAGAGTGGTCTCCATAGTTGTACATTATCAGTTTTTGACATGGTTTCATTCCACACAGGTGGGCAGGGGGACTGTGCAGGGCAGAAGCTGAGTGGGGGCCTCCTGCGTGGGAAGCAGGACCCCACAAGCCAGGTGCCAAGCCAGGGGCCACCCACATGGAAAGCTCTATCAGACAAGAAGTGAACTAGGGACCACACCCCAGTTCAGCATATGGATGTAAACAGGTCAGGGCTGGGATTCAATCCTCAGATCCTGGGCTGCAAAGTGAGCGCTTAACCTACTGAGCCATCCCAGCATCCCCAATGCTAGACTTCTTTAAAAATACCCATTCAAAGATTTTGAATACCAATAAAAAAAGAATGCATGTGGTACAAGCAATTTTTTTAAAGCAAGTAATATAAGGAATGAGGGGCAAATATTGACACAAATATGCAACAATAAGTGGAACAAATAAACTTAAATATATTAGTCATCACATAAATATAAATGGGCTGTTTGTTTTCTTATTATTGGGTTGTGGGAATTCTTTCTATACTTAAGATAACAGCCTTTTATCAGAAATGCATTGTGAAACTCTTTTTCCCTCAGTTCTTGGTTCTTTTCACTCTCTCAACACTTCTTTCAAAGAACAGACATTTTTAATTTGAAAAAGCCTAATGTATTATTTTCTATGTTTTGTGCATTGGATTTTCAATAGAAGAAATTTTTATCTAATTAAAGGCTAAACATTTTTTCTTCTGTATTTTTAATAGAAATGTTATAGTTTTATATTTATATCTATGGTTCATTTGAAATTAATTTTTATGTGGTGAAAGGTATTTCACATAAGAATATCAAATTGTTCCAGGGTAATTTACTAAAAAAACAATTTTTTCCCATTGAATTGCTTTTACAACTTGTAAGAATTGAGTTTCTGGTTCTGTTTTTGGACTACAATCTATTTTTTTTGTTTTTTGTTTTTAATTTATGCGTCCATTTTTTGTCTATTGCAATAGTGACTTTATTCCTGTACCTTTAGCAAGTCTCAAAATCAAGTAGTGTGAGTTCTCCACAATTTTTCTTATTTGAAAAAATTTCATCAACTGGTATAATTAACAGATTTGAGAATTTCGATTGGGATTATGGATCAAATCTATAGATCAAAGTGATAAATGATATAACTATATTGATAAAGTCCATTAACTCTTTGTCTTTGTATTAGTTACATTTATATGTGTTTTGGAGTTGCCAGCACACAGATCTTGCATGAATTTTTTTTTAATTTATATATAAACATTTTGTGTTTTGTTGATGCTATGGTAAAAAGGAATTTTTACTTTAATTGTCCATGATAGTAATTAGAAATGCAATTGATTATTTTATATTGAACTTGCATCTTATGACCATGATAAACTCATTTGCTATAGTAACATTTTTGAAAATTCAGATTTTCCACATTGACAGTATTCTTGCAAATATAGAACATTTAATTTGTATATTTCTAATCTGCATGTATTTTATAAATTTTTGACACTACTAAACAGACTACAACCTTCTGCTTAATGATGAATTTAATTCTTGAAAGTTGACATTCCCGTCTTGTTTCTGATTATAGGAGAAAGTATGATGTTGGCTGTAGAATTTTTATAGATACTTTTTATCAAGTACATTTGTTAATTCATATATTGCTTTGAATTTTTAATTATAAATGGGAATTAAAATTTTTCAAATGGGCTTTGCTGCATTTGTTGCAAATGTCATATAGTACGGGTCTGACAATTAAGCTCACTAACTTGCCACCGTGTGCTTATGTTGACAGCACTGTATAAGCAATGTGATAAGGTTTCATAACATTGATATATCAGTTTCTCACAGCTGTATTCATGTCAATGTGTGGCCGTGTCCTGCTGAGGGGCACTTATTATTATTGTGTGTTTTTGTGTGTCATTGCAAGAATGTTGGAGCTTGAATTAGAGCAACGAACAAACATTAAATTTTAAACTTGGAAAGAGTGGAAATGAAATCAGAGGCATGTTAGTCCAAATTTATGAGGATAATGCTATGAAGAAAATGGCCATGTACAAATGGATTAAATGTTTTTCTGACACAAGAGAAGGTGTCATGGATGAAGAGAGGTGAGGGTGGCTAGTAATGAATAGAACTGATGAAAATACTGCAAAACTTCATTGAATTGTGTTTCAAAATCATTGGCTGACTGTGAGAAGCATAGCAGACCAAGTAAACATCAATAGAGAAACAGTTTGGAAAATCTACACTGGAAATCTCGGCATGAGAAAGGTGTGTGCAGAAATGGTCCTGAAAGAACTCACCAGTGAGCAAAAACAAAGGAGAGTCAGTTTACCAAGACATTTTGGAGAGGCAAGACACTCCAATGTTATCGCTGATGATGAAACATGAGTGTACCAATAGGACCTGAAACAACGCATCAAAGTATACAACAGAAGTCAGCAAAATATTCATGACCAAAATAGTTCTGTCAGTCAAAATCAAGAGTAAAAACGATGTTGCTAACCCTTTTTGATATCAGAGGGATTATTCATTATGAAACTGTATCAACTGGAAAACAGTCAACCATGTTGACTATATGGAAGTGCTGAAAAGGCTGTGTGAACAATTTAGATGAAAATGACTGAGCTCTTAGCCAACAACTCATGGCTCTTACATCACAGCAATGCACCAGCTCACATGGCACTGTCTGTTAGGGAATCTTTAGCCATTAAACACATAATTGTATTGGAACACTCTCCCTACTCACCTGATCTATATGACTTTTTTCTTTACCCAAAGTAAAGAAAATATTGAAAGGAAGATATTTTGATGACATTCAGGACAGCCAAGGCAATACAATGATGGCTCTGATGGCCATTCCAGAAAAAGAGTTCCAAATCTGCTTTGAAGGGTAGACTAGGCACTGGTGTTGATGCATAATAATATTAAGCAATGATATATGTAGTACTTTTTTCTAAGGTGAGTTCTCAGACTTAATTGTCAGACCTCATATACCTTAAGTGTATTATTAACAGAAAATGTAGGTGTCACTTAAAAAAAAAAATCTACGGGGAAGCCAGGATGGTTCAGTGAGTTAAGTGCTCACTTTGCAGCCCTGGGGACCGAGAATCAAATCCCAGCCCCGGTCTGTGAGGACCCATGTGCTGAACTGGGGAATGCCCCCAGTTTGGCTCTCACTGGTGTTACTGCCCAGTTCCTGCCCTACGTAGCCCCACATCCACCTGTGGAATGAAACTACGTGGAAAAAACAATGATGTACAACCATGGAGACTGTTCTGGGCCCTCCCCCTTCTCTGTTTCTGTCTCTGTATCTCTCTCTCTCTATGTCAAAAACAATAAAAATAAATCTTAAAAAAGAAAAAGAACCATTAAAAAATTCTAATCTCAAAATGTCACTTAATTGGGAAATTTAAATAATTTAATTTAAATTTAACATAAATATTGGCATTGATGATTAAATCTATGATTTTTTTTATTTTTAAAAATTATTTATTTATTTATTTATTTATTTTTCACAGATAGAGAGAGAGATACAGAGACAGAGAGAGAACTGAACTGGGGGAGCTCCCAGTTCAGCATATGGTTCTGCACAGGCTGGGGCCAGGATTCAATCCCTGGTCCCCGGAGCTGCAAAGTGAGCTCTTAACCCACTGAGCCATCCCGGCTTCCCCTAAATCTATGATTTTAAAGCTGTTGTTTATATGATCCAACTTTTTAGTTCTACTGAAAATTCATGGAAAATACCATATAAATGAAGAGTTTTACACTTTGCCAAAAATAAAAAACAAAAACTATACATAATCTTTTAGGACCAACCATTGGCAATTACAAGGGCTTTACCTGCCAGGACTCATGCAAGGGAATGATGTCCACTGCACATAAGACTTGATACAAGGCCAGTGCAGTACAGTCTCTGAAAGGAGTTGCAGTCAAGGACTTAGAAATTCCTGCAGGCCAGGCTCTTATGCATAGCTGCATTCCTGGTCCAAGTGCCTCTATTGGGAGGTTTTCTTATTAGGAAACCATGGTGATACTTTCTCCATCTGCTTCAATACTCAGTGCTTTCCCACTCCTACCATTCTTCTTGACTGTCCTTCAAGACCCCCATCCATAAAACTGCAGAAACCTTTTATCTTGTCCTCAGAGCTCCCTCAACATTTCGACGTCTGCAGCTATTCATCTGAAAGTTTATGGGTTTGGGAAAATAAGTAGTGGGCAGTCTACACACTTCCTCCAGTTTTAGACTTGCTCATAATAAGTGATTAAAGTCTTCTCTATTATTTTTATTTTAGTTTTGTGGCTTTAATTGGCTATCCTCATATCTGACAGCTCAACTCTCTCTAGTTCAGCTGAGCTCCTGATAGTGAGTGTTAAGACTAAAACCATCCATGTATCTGGTGCTTCAGGTATTATATACAGTCTTGCTAACTCACATTTTACCTTTTCTAATGAGGAAAATGTTAGCTGTTCCTCTGTAGTCGTGTTTCCTGGAATGAGGGTGGTAAGGGAGGCTTTGATTTCAGGCTATTCGATTATCTTGTTACTGCAGCTAATTGCTTCAAGAAAGTCTCTTGTAATGGTGGAAGTGATGTTCTTTCCAGGCTTCTCAATCTTAAGTGGAAGCAGAAATATCTGGCCACAACTTTTTCCTAGCTTCTAAGAGCTAACCCATCAGCTTATAATTTTCTCTGAGGGACTTTGCCAGATTGTTGAATCCTATGTCATGAGGAAATGTGCCATATTACTAGTGTTCTTTATCTTATCTCTTCTATTTCCAGCCCCACATGTTTCCCTCTGTCTGCCCTTAGAATATAAATGATGAAAACTTCTCAATGTTGCCAAGGAAGCCATCTCATTCTCACAGTTTATATTTAATTCATGGTAAGTAGATCTGTGCCTGTTGCATTCTTCTTTAATGTATCAACAGTCCATAAAAACAACCACCAATTCTACAGTCCTTATTGTTAGCAATTTTCTCTATACTTCCCAAATATTTTAAACTTTGCATATGCTAATACATTATTCCCTTCCTCCTGAATCTTATCTTAGTTTACCACATATGAAAAATCTTAGCAACTGCTATGCTATTGTAAGCCAGAGACTGTCAATTATTCACCTACCATCAACAATGACACCCCCAAGTTTAGTCAGTAATTGGCTTTCCCTATACAGTAGTATGATTTTCAGACCAAGGGCCATCAGTAGTGTCACAGGGATTATAGGTCAAGATAACTCCCATTAAGTCAAGGAAAATTTCCAGAAAAGGGGAAACCTGTGATGTTTTTTAGCAGCCTACATTTATAACAGGTAGGAAGAATGCATTAGAATGGAGAAAGGAAACTGAGGGAGAATCCTACAGTCTCCACACATTAGTGCTTTGTACAGAACAGAGGCTCAACATATTTTAAGTGATTGTTAGCTTCTTTCACTTCCCTGTCTTTTTATTTACTAATACTGATATCGTGTATTTTTTGAACATGAAACAAAACTTTCCTCTTTTTTAATTGAATAAAAACTGAATTATACATTAAATATCCTAAAAAGAAAATTAATTTATCTTAACATATTTATCTCAGTACCTTAAACGTGGTATTCTTGAAAACAGCTTTGATCTATGATTGATGCCTTCCATTGAGTATAGGAGTGTTCTTTTT
>PVKE010043262.1:0-13437 GCA_004027555.1 Craseonycteris thonglongyai | reverse complement strand
CCGAGGATCGAATCCCGGCTCCGGCCCAGGCAGGACCCACGTGCTGAACTGCGGAGTTCCCACAGTTCGGTTCTCTAACTGTCTCTGTCTCTGTCTCTCTCTCTATCTGTCAAAAAGTAAAATAGAAATAACTATGCACTGAAGACAAAAAGATAATTTCTCTCTATAAATGTGAAAAGATAAAAAAAAAATAAATAAAAAAATAAAAAAATAAAAAAAAAAAAAAAAAGAACACTAGGGGAAGCTGGGATGGCCCAGTGGGTTAAGCGCTCTCTTTGCAGCCCCAGGGACCAAGGATCAAATCCCGGCCCCGGCGTGTACACCCATATGCTGAACTGGGGAGTGCCCCCAGTTCGGCTCTCAGCGTAGTGAGACCCCAGCACAGTTCCTGCCCTGTGCAGCCCCACCCACCTGTGAAATGAAACTATGTGGAAAAACTGATGATGTGCAACTATGGAGACTGTTCTGAGCCATCCCCCTTCTCTCTATCTCTGTCTCTGTATCTCTCTCTCTCTGTCAAAAACAATAAAAATAAATCTTTAAAAGAACACTAAGGGCCTTCATCTTGGGCCTTAGACTAACGTTTACTGAGTTACTAAAGTAGCCAGATGGCAAGAATTGAACATATCAAGACAGGCACCCTGCCTTCAAGGAACTTAGGTTGGGAGCAAGGGGAAAGTGACAAGATAGGGTTATAATGAAGGTAAGTACAGGGTGCCCCTCTCAGGTGTACTCTAGATAGGCTGAATTTTAATGAAAAGTAGTTCAACAAAGGCAGAAGCATAATTTTTATCTTAAAGGGTGGGGGAAGTGGGGTTTGGAAAATAAATATTGACATTAAACATGCTTTCAGAAAAATGGACAGGGAGCTCACAAATTAGATCCATTATTTTCTATCCCTACAAGAGGCCTTAGTGGTGAGGCATTCCAATAAGAAATCAATGCCTACTTTATGTGCTACATTTTCTATAAAAAAAAAAATGCATCTTGAAGATGTGAATCAAATTTTGTGTGAAATTGCTATCAGTATACTAAGACCATTTGCTCTTTACTCAGATTTATCACTTAATCCTAAAGACCCAAAGATGCCTATTGAACACATTTGCTAAAATCACTTTTCCACACTATAGAGCTCAAGCACCTCAATAAATTACATGCATAATCTATTCTCTGCAATAGACATTTATATTGTATAAAGTAAACAAAGAAAGCTCCCCTTCCTAAACAAAGCCATCTGATCAGTCTGCTTACCAACGTAACGCCCTTGATCATGTTCTGTACATGACTACAGATAGTGCGAACAGTAGCCAGTTCCTTTCTATTTCCCCACCATTTGTCAACCCGGAGCTGTAAAAGAACAAAAACTTTAGCAGATTCTTTCCAGTAATAAGTAGGCTTGGGAGAAAATAGGATTACTCTAAATTCTAATATATTGTAATTAAAGCACATGACTTTCAACTGGAAAAATGCAACCACGTATAAAGCCCTCAATAATTAACAGGTACACAATTTCACAAATGACAACCCCAAAACACCCATTTTGTACAAGTTGCATCAAACTTCACTTCTAGAAAGCTAAAATTCGAGTAAAAAGTCCACTGCCCGGTTCCTAAGTCTTACAAAACAATCATGAAGAAAATGAATCTAACCTGAACATTTTAAACCACTCTACCCAGAATTTGGTTTTCCAACTTCCCCAAAACAGTAAAACGGGACTAGCTACAATTTGGACAACAAATTTAAGATAAAACATTAAACCTCTTCAATTTTTAAAGCAACAAAATTTGATGCTATTAAATCACAACCTTCCAAACAAGCAACTAAGGTGTCAAAAACATAACAAAAAACTCACCCTCTTCTTTTTCTTTCCAAGGAGACTGAGTTCTACATTGATGTGATTGAAGTCCCTCCGCAGAGTGCCTCTGGGACCCTTCACAATAACTGTGCGTCCCTTGAGAGTGATGTCCACTAAGAGAGAATGCTTTTGTAAGTCGTCTGAACGAGGTATATATAGCACGTGTAGTAAAGACGTTTAAAAAAGGGGGGAACTATCAAGTCACGTACCATTTTCTGGGATGTCCACAGTCTGATTGCTGAGAATGGTCTTCATCCTGGAACACAAATACCTGGGGTAAGAAGGCCGGCGCAGGGCCTGTTTTCCACCAAGCAACCCTGCCCAGAGCTCTACTCCCACTGGAGCTCGTAAAGGCAAAAATCCCGGGGAAGGTTAGGGGGACCGACATGAAGATCGGTCCCCAGTGCGTCCTGGCCTGCAAGGAGCAACTACTAAGCGGGTGTCACCAGGCCCAGAGAGTGAACTGTCATTCAGCGCAACCCTGAAAGACCAATCAGGGAGGCGCCATCCCCGCAAGGCTGAGAAGTCGGGCTAGGCCTGAAAGCCCAGTACAGCACTAGAATACTAGCGCCACCAGATGCATATAGCGCTTGCCGCACGGGAGGACAATCAGGATAACGGGTCCAGGCGCCAGACCCGCGCCGCTGGTTTTCCCGCGACGATGTCTTCAGATTCCCAGGGATCCCCAACTACAGTTACAGCCTCACCTCACCGTAGATGCAGCAAAGAGGGAACGTCTTCCGTCATCACGTTCTTGTAGCGACAAAGGCCCTGCGTCTGGCGTCATGAGTGCGCGACGACACTAGACTAAAGCGACCCAATCGCGAAGCATCTCAATTTCCAGTGGGTCAGCTGTGACTCGGGTTCTGTCTCATAAAGTATGCGACGTCTCTCTTTTCCCGGGAATTAGTGGTCTCACTTTCCCGAGAAGAAACAAAAAAGGAAGATGTCGCTACGCTGCGGAAACGTCTCCCGCTCTCTGATGCCCGGGGTGAGCGGCGAAGCAGATGTGGGGTGGGGGCCATTCTCTCAGAGCGCCTAGTAATAAGGGTAACACTGGGCGTTCACTTCTAGCCAGGCACTGCTCTAAACTTTTTAAATTTAATTCTGCCCATACCCCCATGAGGTAGAGACTCTGGTATTGATTGGATTGTAGGTTCTCTGACCGGAGCTGAGAGCTCTTCTCCCCCCCCCCCCCCTCACCCCGTTTATCAGTGATTTGTACCCTGTACTTTTTGGAGCACTGTAGCAGCACTGCCTCAGCACCCCAAAGTACCACTTTGCGTCGGACTTAAACAACACTCTGGGCGCTCTAGGCTTTAGCGGGATACATGGACAAATGGAATAGCAATCGTGCAGCACCCTAATGCGCTCTTTTTGAATTGTTGAAGTTTCTTTTCGCATTAAAATGTACCGACTCGTGAATTTTATAGTGTTTGGCTATCTTGTCACGTTTGTATTAATATCTAGAAGCCAGTTGTTTCTTATGGTCAACAAATGTATGCGGCTGATCCTTGAACAACGTGGGTCTGAATTGTGGGATCCACCTACACCCGATTTTTTTCAATAGGTATTTGTAGTGTGTTTGATCTGCAGTTGTAGAGTCTAGATAGGGAGGGTGGACTGTATGCATTGATCTACACCATTTTATATAGGGGACTTGAGCATCCTTGTGGTTTTTATGGGGAGGAGGGATGGAAGTTATTAAATAGTTTAAAACTAAATTATTCCAAACCCCACTAAATAATTGTCATAATGAACTCTTTCTTTAGGTATTTGGAAAATATTTATGCAGTTCAGTGAGAGCAGTAAGTTCCTTGCCAGGTAAAAAAAAGGAATTTTTACAGAATGGACCAGACCTTGAAGATTTTGTATCTGGTGATCTTGCAGACAAGAGCACCTGGGACGAATATAAAGGAAACTTAAAACGCCAGAAAGGAAACCGGTAAATGAAACTTTGAGATAATTTTAATGTCCTATTCTTTCATTGTGTTATTTTCAGATATGACCTGTGTCCAACCTTTTAGCTTCCCTGGGCCACACTGGAAGAATTATCTTGGGCCACACATAAAATACACTAACACTAAAGATATCTGATGAGCTTTAAAAAAAAAAAACGTTTGCAGAAAAATGTCATCATGTTTTAAGAATTTGTGTTGGGCTACATTCAAAGCTGTCCTGGGCCACGGGTTGGACATGCCTGTCCTAGAGTATATTTCTTTAGAAATTTTTTTTTCAATTACATTTGACATATAATATATTAGTTTCAGGTATACAACATAGTGATGAGACATTTATATAACTTACAAAACCATCACCCCAATAAATCTGGTACCCATCTGACACCTTATATAGTTATTACAATATTATTAACTATATGCCCCTTGTTATACTTTACATCCCCATACATCCCCATGACTATTTTGTAACTGAATTTGTACTTAATTTGTACTCCCATCTTGCAACCATCAAAATATTCTCTGTATCTATGGGTCTGTTTCTGTTTTGTTTATTTTGTTCTTTAGATTCCACATATAAGTGGAATTCTATGATATTTGCCTTTCTCTTTCTAATTTACTATACCCAACACTATACCCTATATGTCCAACCAGGTTGTTGCAAATGGCAAGATTTCATTCCTTTTTATGGCTAAGTGATACTCCATTGTGTATATATACCACCTCATCTTTTAAAAAATATATATTTAGTATTAATTCCACATTAATTCCATGTGTACAGCACAGTGGTTAGACATCTACACAACTTAAGAAGTGATCCCCCTGACTAGTCTAGTACCCACCTGGCACTCTACATAGTTATTACCATTTCATTCCCTATGTTTTACTTTATATCCCCATGACTATTTTGTAAAGACTGATTTGTACTTCATACTCCCTTTACTTTTTCATCCTGCTCCCAACTCCCAACTGTCACCCCCAACAAATCTAGTACCTATCTGACATCATACCTACTTATCACAGTATTATTGACTATATTTCTTAAGCTATATCCTGCATCCCCATAGCTACTTTGCAACAACCTATCTGTACTTCTCAAGCCCTTCCCCTTTTTTCACCCACATCCCCAACTTCCCTCCCATCTGACAATCATCCAAATGTTTTCTGTATCTATGAGCTTGTTCCTGTTTTGTCTGTTTATTCTCTTGTTTAGATTTTCTGTATAAGCAAAATCAAATTGTGTCTGTCTTTGTCTGACACTCCACTCAGCACAATACCTTCTATGTCTTTTGATTGAAGCATTGAAGCTTTTAATCCATTTAAATTGAAAGTAATTGTTGATTGATATATAGCTATTGCCATTTTATTCATAAATTTGCTTTTTTTTTTTTTTTTGTCTTAAGTTCCTCTAACATTCCTTGTATTACTTGGTTTGGTGATGATGAATTAATTCCTTTAGCTTTTTCTTGTCTAGGAAGCTCTTTATCTCTCCTTCAATTTTGAATGATAGCCTTGCTGGATAGAGTAATCTTGGCTGTAGGTCCTTGCTTTTCATCACATTGAATATTTTCTGCCAATCCTTTCTGGCCTGCAAAATTTCTCTTGAGAAATCAGCTGACAGTCTTATGGGGGCTCCCTGATAAGTTACTAGTTGCTTTTCTCTTCTTGTTTTTAGGATTCTCTCTTTGTATTTAACCTTAGCCATTTTAATAATATGGTGTCTTGGTGTGGGCCTGTTTTGGGTTCATCTTCTTTGGGACTCTCTGTGCTTCATGGTCTTGTGTGTCTATTTTCTTCACCAGATTAGGGAAGTTTTCAGTCATTATTTCTTCAAATAAGTTCTCAGTCCCTTGCTCTCTTTCTTCTCCCCCTGATAGCCCTTTGATATAAACGTTGTTACACTTGATGTTATCCCAGAGGAATCTTAAACTGTTCTCATTTTTTTTGGATTCTTTTTTCTTTTTGCTGTTCTGATTGGGTGTTTTCTGCTACCTTGTCTTCCAACTCACTGATTTGAGGCTCTGCTTCATCTAGTCTGGTTATTCCTTCTATTGCATTCTTCATTTCAGTTATTGTATCTTTTTTCTGCCTGATTCTTTTTTATGGTTTCTGTGTCCTTCATTATGAATGCTAGCTCTTTGTTGAAGTTTTCACTAACTTCCATGAGCGTCCTTATAACCATTGTTTTGAGCTCTGTCTCTGGTAGGTTGTTTGCCTCCATCTCATGTAGTTCTTTTTCTGAAGCTTTATGCTGTTCTTTTATTTGGGATGTATTTCTTTGTTTACTCATTTGGGGTGCCTGTCTGTGTTTGTTTCTGTGTATTAGGTAAATCTTCTACATCTCCCAGTATTGCTGGGTAGTCTTATGTAGTTGTCCTCTGAGGCCCTGGCATAGTCTCCCTGGTCACCTGTTCTAGGTGCTCCTGTAGATTCTTGTTTGTTGCCAGTTCTGTGCCAGGATCTACTCAGCAAAAATCTCAGAGCACACTGAGATCAGTCACCACCTGAGGACTCTTGATAGTTTTCCAAGAAAGGTTGCAATCCAGGCAGGGCTCGCAGCTCATGAGAAAAAGTGCCTCTGGCTTTGGGGGAGTTGGGTAGGTTAGATTCTAGTGAGTCAGCAGAGTAGAGCTCACCAGACCAGGTGCAGATTTGGCTGCGCTGGAGGCGGGTGCAACACAGGAAAGATTGCGCCTGCCAGCCAGCTGCACAGGAGGAGGGCCCAACTCAGGAAAAATGGCGACTGTCTTTCAGCTCTCACCCCAAAGCCACACATCTCAGTCTGCTCCCCACCCCCTGTGTGCCTCCAATGCCCCCTGAGTCACCATCCCTCTGCCAAAGCTCAGGGTGAGTGCCCACAAGTGACTGAGTCTGTGCAGGCACTTTCAGAGGACATCGGTTTTCCTGCAGTCTTCCATTCCACCCGGATGGTCGGATTCTCCACTGTTTTTCACAGCCAGATGTTGTAGGGGCCCCTCTTTCTGGCCAATACTCTCAGCTGCAGAGCCTGGTGTGGGGCTGGAGTCCCTCACTCCTCCAGAAGGAACCTCTGTGACTGAGATATCCCTCCTGATTCTCATCCACCACTCACTGGTTTGGGGCTAGCCCATTTTACATCTCTGCCCCTACTGCCAGTCTCGACTTGCCTGCTTCTTTGTAGCCTTAGTTATGAAACTTACATTCAGCTAGATTTCAGATGGTTTTCCAGGTTGAATATTCTATAAATTAATTGTAATTTTAATATGTTCACAGAACAAAGCATACACAGTGTTTATCTACTCTGCCATCTTGGATCTCCTCTCTTCTATCTGTATGCTAGAGTACATTTTTAATCAGACCTACTAAATTTAGCTTAAAATCATTAGAAAAAAATGGTAACAGATCTAAAATAGGTAAGTAGGTGAAATTGTTGGAATCCCTTTCATTTTTCTTTTCCCTTTAATAGGTTTCCTTTAACCATCCTACACTGCCATCTCCTATTTTCTCTCCACCATCGAATTTCTTCAGAAAGTGGGTGTTACTACTAGTCTACTAGAACTTGCTTCTGGTCTGTTAGACCTTGATAAATGTATCAGTTTTTCATTGTTACTCTTTTTTGATACTCTTAACTTGTTGCTTCTTCTAGTCAGTGTGCTTACCACCTATGGATACCTGGCTTTAATTTGAAAGAATGGTGAGGGAATTTCATGCAGAGGACAAACTGTTTTACTATCCAGCAACTTCTAGATTATAAGTTGGTGGAAGTCAAGGGGAACCTGAGTATACATTGTCTTCAATCCAAAAAGGTAGACATGAGCTTAGTGCCCTGTTAGACCCAATTATGGTGTTTTCTAAAGTTTTTGAGCAAGGATAAATTTGATTCTGTGTTCTTGCTCCTGTGGCAGAAATTATAACAATCCAGGATTATGGGGAAAAACTTAACTAGGAATTATATTAGAACAAAGTAACTTCAAAGCTGTGTCATAATTTGGGACTGTGTTTGTTAATGGATAGTTTTGGTTTTCCCCAGGCTAAGACTACCTCCATGGCTAAGGACAGAGATTCCCATGGGGAAAAATTACAATAATCTGAAAAATACATTACGGAATTTAAATCTCCATACTGTAAGTTGTCAAAGTGTTAAGTATTTCTCTTATCCAAAAGCCATAATGTTTCTACATATGTGCAACTTAAAAATTAACAAAACATATATCAATAATAGCAAGGAAAGTAAATAAAGATGTTTAGGATGCATTACTATCAGTAATGGAAATATACTTAAAAATCATTTTCCCTGCAAAAGAAACAAAAAGCAATTGTATTTTTTAGCTTCTTATTTAATAGTTTAAAATAAAATAAGATTTTCCTGCAACTAAGGAAATGAGGGTTTATTTGTTTAATATTACAAATTAAGAACATGCTTGTTGGAAAGTGTATAGTATTTAATGTTAAACATATATACACAGTTCCAGATTTTAACCGCATCACTTTAGTTATTCAATATATATTCTTTCAGACCTTTTCCTTTGCACATGTAAAGTATATACGTTCATATAGTTTTTAATTTTAAAATGGGATCCTAATGTATACACAGTTTGGCAGTTTAACAGCATTTTTATATAGTGAATTGCTTCATAGCTATTTGTAAAGCTGAGCGGTGTAAAATACCTGATCACTCATTTGTTCAATTGGTAAATACTTTCAACCTGACTGTATTCAGTTCCCTTTCACTTACAGGTGTGTGAGGAAGCTCGATGTCCCAATATTGGAGAGTGTTGGGGAGGTGGAGAATATGCCACTGCCACAGCCACAATCATGGTAAGGCCAGCCTCAACAGTCTGGAAACTGAAAGGAAATAGCTTATGTCTTTCTTCTAAAAATGTGCATGATGAATCTCTGATCAGATTTTTCCTTACATATGAGTTTATGAGAAATGTGAAAAAACCTGACAGAATAATCCAGGCTGTTATGATCTCACCCTTCTCTGATCGAATCTATTATGGATTCTTCCACCTGTCTGACAGTTAATCATGTGCTGCCTTTAGCTGTCTTTTCAGTTAATTTTTGGAAATGTTACTTATGATTGCTTAACTTTTTACCCCTAAACAACAAGAATTTATTTTTCTCTCTCATGGGTCTTTCAATTGGTGAGGGTTCAGCTGATCTTGACTGGGCTAAGCTGAACTCCAGGAAGTAGGTGGGTTCGGGTCTACTCTGCAGAGCTTTATTCTCCTTGGACCAGCAGCTCTTCAAGACGTATTCTCATCATAGATAATGGAAGGAGCAAAAGAGGGCAAGCCAAACCATCTGTGCACGCTTGAGGCTTCTGCTTGGTCATGCCTATCATTGGGTTGGCCAAAGAAAGTTATATGGCCAAGCCAAACAGTAGGGGGTGGATAGAGATAGAAGCTCTACTCTAGTGGGAAGAGCCTGTAAGTTACAGGATAAATGGTGAGATGTATAAACTTATATGGTGGAGTAAGAATTGGGATTAACAGTGCAGTGTGCTATATTTATCCAGAGGGGTACGGAGAGTTAGATATTAGGATTAAACCTAAATTGTGTGCAGCTGAAAGTTTGTACTTGTTTGGGAATGTCTGATAAAATTCTGAGTTGTAACAGCAGGAGGCTATTTACATGAGGAACTGAAGATTTTTATGAGATAGAGCTCCTTTTAGAATAATACAAAGCTGACTAGGGAGTTTATTCCAAATTACACAACCTGAATTCTTAAAGAAGGGAATAGTTCTGAATATTCAATGATGGAAATCTCTGGTTTCACCCCTTATCTGATTCTCTTTCCTGCTATTGACTCAACTGGTTCCTGGGGAGAATTCATTGTTTTCCCAAAACTCTGAGATAATGGGCCTAAGCACCATTGCTATGAGTCCCTTCTGAGAGAGTTAAACATATGGGAAGGAGGAGAGGAGCTTTGTCCCCAAAAATCACAGTCCCTACTGTGGGGCTTTGAAACTCCAGTGGCCCCACAGTATCTGCAATGACTTTGCTTGGCAGGGGGCAGAACATGGTAGTGACCTGTGGCAGCAGAAGCAGTGTCCTAGAGAAAAGAATCATACCCACAGAAAGTCAATTACTAGCTTTTTATGTATTTTCTGTTTCACCTACTTAACAAGAAGGAGCTGTGCTTTCTATTTAACTTCCACAGAGACTCACATGTGGATATGTTAATTAAATATTTTATTTCTTTTAAAATCATTTTTATTAACATTAAATAGATACAAAAGACTCTTTAGAACCTATGTGTAAGTTATAATGAATACCAGTACAACAGACACCCTGATACCTCCAGTTCGAAAGTAAAATATTAGCATTATCTTTGAACCCCCACGTGTAGCCCTTGCTGGTCCCGTCCATTTTCTTTTTCCCTTAACACTATTCTTAATTCTGAGTTTATTGATTCCCTTTCTTTCAAATTTTACCACATTATATTTTATTTCTTAAGTACCGTATTTTTCGGTCCATAAGACGCACTTTCCCCCTCAAAAAAAGTGGAGGGAAAAGTGCGTGCGTCTTATGGAGCAAATTACTGCAAAGAAGAGTGCATGTTGGGGACCTTAATGATGCCGTGGGGAAGCCTGCAGCCAGATCAGAAAGCAGGGACTGCATGGAAGGAGAGCGGGTCCAGGCAGGTCCGGTGCATCTTATGGAGTGAAAAATACTGTATATTGTTTAGCTTTGAATATTTCAAATTCTTATAAACAGAATCAAATTGCATTTATTCTTAGTAACTTTATTCTCTCAACATTATATTCTTGAGGGTCACCTGTCTACTTGATTTAAATTGTATCATTTCTATTCTAGTTGATGGGTGACACATGCACAAGAGGTTGCAGATTTTGTTCTGTTAAGACTGCAAGAAAGCCACCTCCACTGGATGCCAGTGAGCCCTACAATACTGCAAAGGCAATTGCAGAGTGGGGTCTAGATTATGTTGTCCTGACATCTGTGGATCGAGATGGTTAGTTTGTCATTGCCTCCTCCAAAAATTGGCTTACTAACTTGTGACATCATGTTGAGCAGTGGACTCTTGTTTCTAGATATGCCTGATGGAGGAGCTGAGCACTTTGCAAAGACTGTATCATACTTAAAGGAAAGGTACTTCTTTTTGCATTACTTGCATATTTGACTTTTTTTGACCCATCTATAATTCTGTTTATTTAAGGTCTTTACCTAAAAGCAGTGGTTATTAACCTTTTTGCAGGAGTTGGGTATATAAGTCCTCTGACAATCTGTTTGAAATTGTGTGTTTTTTCTTTCAGTAAAAGCATATTTGAACATACAGATTCATATTTGCAGAAATTTTAAGGATTCAGGGGGCACAAACTTATCATTCATAGACCTTTAGTCCATAGAGCCCCTGCTTCATATTTGAATGTTAATCTAAATTTTGAATAATTTTTAAAGAAGTATAAAACTGCCATTTCCTTAGTACTGATTTTGAGTAAGTCGTCATCTAAGGGTAGTTAGGATGAGATAAGCTCCCACTTTGTTAAATAAAATACATGTATTATACAGATTTTATCTGTATTCCTGTGCTCTTGGAATTTTATCCATAATCTACATTTTCATTAATATTTTGATCTCATGAAGTTAAAAAGCATTAAGAAAGGAGTTATGCTTATTTCCTATAGTTCAGTGCTAATCTAGCACCTAGCAAACTTAGTAAATGTATTTTCAGTGGTTTCCCCCAATATTTTTCATTTTATTTGTTTGTTTTTATTTTGAGAGAAGGGGGAAGGAGTCAGAGCAGTCTCCATAGTTGTACATCATTAGTTGTGACATGGTTTCCTCCCACACAGATGGATGTGGGGCCCTGCAGGGAGGGAACCAAATGGGGGGCTTCCCCATGGCATGCAAGAACCTTCGCTGCTGGCCATCTGGCAGTTACCAGTTGTGCAGTTCAGCATATCGGGTTGCATGGGCCAGGGCCAAGAATTGAACCCCAAACCTCACGATTGTGAGGCAAGCACTCAACTACTGAGCTATCCCAGCACCCTAAAACTCTATTTTAGTTTGTTTGTTTTGTTTTTTTTTAAGATTTATTTTATTGATTTTTGACAGAGAGAAACAGAGACAGAGAGAAGGGGGAGGGCCCAGAGCAGTCTCCGCAGTTGACATTAGTTTTCCATATAGTTTCACTCCACAGGCGGGCACAGGGCTGCGCAGGGCAGGAACTGGGCTAGTAGCCTCCCACATAGGTCCTGGCAAGAACTGAACTGGGGGCACATCCCAGTTCAGCATGTGGGTCCGCATGGGCCGGGGCTGGGATTCGATCCTCGGTCCCCCGGGGCTTCAAAACGAGCGCTTAACCCCCTGAGCCATCCCAGCTTCCCCTAGTTTGTTGTTTGTTTGTTTTTTTAATTGTTTGCAACCCACTAACTTGATTTCACAAACTACTAATGGGTCTCAACTTACAGTTAAAAAACAGTGAGTTATAGGATATTCTTTAACATCTCTTAACATCCATGAGAGAATGTGCACAAGTTATAATAAAAAAAAAACAGTGAATGTTTAAATTTAAAATAATTTATTGCAGTAAAGGAAACATGGCCATTAATCCCCTTCAAAATACTCCCCTTCACTTCAAATACACTAATCCCATCATTCTTGCCACTTTCTGGAACAGTTCTGGAAGTCATCTTTCCTGAATATCTTTAGTTGTGCTATCATGGCTACCTCAGTGTCCTTAAATCAGTTTGAAACATTTACCTTTCTTGGTCAGTTTGACTTTGGGGAAGAGGCAGAAGTAGCACAGTGCCAGATCTGTTGAGTACACACCCTAATGTTTGTATTTGACAGAAATTTATGTTAATGGGTTGTTTATGATCTGTGATTTATGGCACAGTAAAACACCTTCTCAACCATTGCTCACAACCAACTGACAGCACCAGAGAACCAAAGAAGTTGAAACTTGGCACGCACTATTACTAAGGTTCTGCACACCACTTCCTGTATCAAAGACCCCTACTTTTCCATTGGGTGGCACTCAGCAGTAGCATTCACCACCACTGTATTTTTTCATCACACCTCGGATGTGGTCCTTTATACATCTGTTCTCTCAGGAAACAGCTCCAAAAACTTTGCAGTGGGTTTGTGGGAAAATTTATTAGCTGTCCCTGTCTTTTCTACTGCTGTCAAAGAGAGCAGCTCTATGACCTAGCTCACATTTTAATGCTTGAATGTATAGATATAGCCACAATATAAATAGGAAGATTGACATTAGCTTATATTTCATTTCAGCAATTTATATCTCAATTAAATAACTGAGGCAAAATCAGAATTTTAGTGTTTGCCATTACCCCAAGACAAATCAGAAGCAGCCTTTCAGTAGAGAGTAAGAATAATTGTGTACAAAGTAGAGAAATATCCAGTGACAACCTTTGTGTGATAAAAATTTGTTTAAAGTTTAAAAAGTACCCATAGTGGGGAAGCCGGGATGGCTCAGTGGGTTAAGCACTCACTTTGCAGCGCCGGGGACCGAGGATCGAATCCCAGCCCTGGCCCGTGCGGACCCATGTGCTGAACTGGGGAGTTCCCCCAGTTCAGTTTTTTCTCTGTCTCTGTATCTCTCTCTCTCTCAAAAACAATAAAAAATAAAAATTGTTGTTTCTTTAAAAAAAAAAA
>PVKE010043261.1:0-13438 GCA_004027555.1 Craseonycteris thonglongyai | reverse complement strand
ACATTCTCTTTGGAATTATGAAAAATAAATGTATACTGTCCACCTAAATTGTAATGAATATAAAAGACATTGTTTCAGTGATGTTAATTTCTACTTTGCTACACAAACTGCCTCACCCATTATTTAAAGATTTTTATTAAAAATATCCCATTTAGGGGAAGCCGGGATGGCTCAGTGGGTTAAGCGCTCACTTTGCAGCGCCGGGGACCGAGCATCGAATCCTGGCCCTGGCCCGTGCGGACCCATGTGCTGAACTAAGGAGTGCCCCTAGTTCAGTTCTTTCTCTGTCTCAGTATCTCTCTCTCTCTCTCTCTCTGTCAAAAACAATAAAAAAAAAATTTTTTTTTAAATCCCATTTATATGAAGTGAAAATTACCTCCATCTAATATTGGTAAATTTTATTTATGTTGCTTTGTTATTAATATTTCAGAAAAGGGTTACCAATAAAAAGTCTCCCAAATATTCTACAATTTATTAAGGCATGAATTCATCCTGGAAGCACATTTTATACTTTTGCATTTTTCAAGACCCTACATCAGTTCTGTATCACCTTTACTAGAAAGAACATTCATGATTACTCTAAAAGAGGGTGCTATCTATGCCTAATAGCAAATGTATCAAACTTCTCAGTATACTTTCTTTTTTTTTTTTCATTTTAATTAAATTTGTTGGGGTGACATTGGTTAGTAAAATTATATGGATTTCGAGTACACAATTCTGTAATACATCATCTGTATATTGTATTGTGTGTTCACCACCCAGAGTTAGTTCTCCTTCTATCAATATATATTTGATCCCCCTTCTCCTCTTCTACCACCCCTTCCCCCTTCCCCTCTGGCAGCCACTAAACTATTGTCTATATCTATGAATTTTTGCCTGTTTGTTTGTCTTGTTCATTTGTTGCTTTCAGTTTTATATCCCACATAGGTGTGAATCATACGGTTCTCAACTTAATTGACTTCACGTGATAATCTGAAGATCCATCCATGACGTTGCAAATAGGCGCATTCATCTTTTCTCATGACTGAGTAATATCCCATTGTGTATATGTACCACATTTCATCTATGGGAGGGTACATCGGTTGTTTCTATGTCTTGGCCAGCATAAATAATATGTTCTAGAATAACATAATATCTCAATGATTTCAAAATACATGTTTATTTTTCAGGAAATAAGAATACATGCCATTATGAATAAGGTCAACCACTTCTAAAATCAATAATATCTTGATGTAAATTTGCACTTTTAAAAAGTAAAAGCAAAGACAAAGAAAAATGCTGTGATATCACTAACATGTAGAATCTAAAAAAGCCAAACTCAACGGAAGCAGAGGTTATAATGGTGCTTACCAGGGACTGGGGTGAATAGAGTAAAAGGGGAGATATTGGCCAAAGAACACAAACTTCCAGTTAGGAGATGACTGTGTTCTGGGGAATCTGAGGTACAGCATGGTGTTTATAGTTAATAATACTGTGTTGTATACTTGAAATTGTTAAGAGAGTAAATCTCAGTATACTCACTACCAAAAAGAAATGGCAGTTATGTGAAGTAAAGCAGTAATGCTTCCATGGTAATCGTTTTGTATAGAAGTGTATCAAATCAACCTATTATATACCTTAAACTTATACAAGGCACACATTGCACCTCTTTCACTTATACAATGTTATATGTCAATTAGATCAATAAAACTGAAGGGAAAGGTAAAACCAAATTCAATTAATACTTCTTATACAGTTTGGAAAACATGTCAAATCTTTCATAAATGCTTCTGATAAAAAAAAGTATATATGGTAATGGTCTAAATATTTTATTTCAATTCTGTTTATGTTAGAAATAAGTATTGATGTCTTCAGTAGTTGTCCTATTCTTTCCCCTCAGAAATTGAAATATAAAAGAAAATGTAAACAATGCCTTCTCTTCTATACAGTTGAAATTGCTTTTGCTTTTTATCTCTCCAGCAGTTACTTTTTTCACTACCACCCCCTAATAAACTTTATTTTATCTTTATTCTTTTTACTTCTACTTGCAATTTTATTGGTTTTTGTTTGTTTGTTTTTTAATCTATATACTCACACATAAAGAGAGATGTATTTTATTGAGTTTATATTCAGAGTGGCTAAGAGACTGCTGGAAATTCTGAAGGGATGATAATTTTGGAATACGTAATGATATATTGCTTTTACATAAGACAGAAAATTCAACCCTCCCTACACTTGCCATCATAATACATATTGAAGAAAATTTTGCTTTATAAGTTTTTAAAAACAAATGTCTGTGTACATGAGCTACAAAATCTGGGAGAAATATTGGTCCCAAGTCAAAAGCACATCAACAATATAACATTGAAACCTATTTTTACACAAAATCCATAGTAAGACACTTTAAAAATATTCCTGTGTCTCCAGGATTTTGTCTAATAATGTCCCTTGTGTACATAGAGACATATATTGCATTTCCTTCGCAATGGCTGGAAAAACACACAGTTGTTATTCTTATTCTTTGCCATAAATATTAAAATTGAATGCTACTTGTGTCTACCATACCATCCTTTATTTTTAAATATGTAGTTAAAAATGTGTAACACATTGCTTAATTTTCCTTCACCAAGTCTAATCATATTAATTTTTCTTTAACCAAGTCTGGTCATAATGTCTCTATCTTTTTCCTACCTCCTAAAGTATATTGCTAAAAAATTCTATTTTTTACTAAAACAACTGAGTTACAACGGTGCTTTAGAATATAACAAGAAGTCAGTAAATTACTTAACAATAAGTCAAAATTTTTCTCTGGGTGGTGAACACATATTTTAACACATAGACGACGTACTATAGAATTGCACATCTGGAACCTATGCAATTTTTACTAAGCAAGGTCACCCCAATAAATTTAGCAGTAAAACATTTTTTTTTCTCTGAATTCAAAGGGAATTTTCTGATTAAGAGATCCTGGCTTACTATGTACCCTGCAACAGGGACCTCGGTGAGAAAATGTCTCACTAAAGCCAATCTGCTTCTTTGCTAGTCTAGAAGAAATTCAGATTTGTGGAATGGTACAATTGTCATTGAAATGTATTTTTAAAATATCTTGTGAAGTATCAAACCTCATCTTGACTTTCAGGTTAAAGCGATTTCTGGGCAATTGGAAGAAGTGAAGGCAGCTCACTGATTCCCTGAGCTTCCAAAGCAACATCAGTGAAGGTAAAGTCATCACCAAATTAAATACCTTTCATTGGAATAAAATAATTTTCTGCACATAGTTTCTGCTAGAGGATATAGTCCATTTCAGGTTTAATAACATGTCTTCTCCTTCCCAGTAACCCATAATACAGCCTGTCCCATTCCCAACCCAAATTCAGTAAAGACGTGGAAGGTGAAACTCATGAAAATTAAAATGAATACTGAGTAATCCTGACCTTCAAAAATCAAACTTTAATAAAAATAAAGTTATAACATGCATTTGGAAGTCAGAAAAATGTTATGCCGCAGAGAGTACAGATTTTAAAATAATGGAAACAAAAATCTGGGAATAATTATTTAATGCCATAAATAGTTTGCAACAGTCATTTTCCATAGGAACCATATATATTTGTTGAATGAATGAATAAAATAAAAAATGCTTTTTATTTAGTGTTACATGACAACAAAAAAGAATATATTTTGACTATGATCTTAAGTTTGGAAGCAAATGGTGAGAGTGACAGAAGGAAAGAAGAAAGGAAGAGAAGAGTAAGAAAAAAAATGCACAGGAAAAAAAAAAAAGGTAATAAGAAACATAACAACATGCCCCCAAAATCAAAATAGGGCACAGTGGCAATAGAAGGTAGCTATTTTCCTTCTTGCGTTTTTCTTTATTTATTATGGCTTCAACAATTATTTTACATTAAAAATTTTTTAAATTGTTTCAACCTTCAAAATCACACCATGATAGGTTTTTGTAATTAAAAGCTAACTCAGTGTTGTAGGAACAACAAGTAATGCAGGACTTAAACCAATAATACAACCAATGAGAATGGTATGTGCTGGTTTTTCTATCTGATTTCCAACTGATGCCTGAGGCCTCGGGGATCTGGTCAACCCACTTACAACGAGCTGCCTCACCTGGGTGAGGCTGAGAGCCAATGATGGGACTCAGTGACCCAGCCGTCCTTCATTCAGTTCAGTGTAACCAAGATCTGAATATACTTTTCTTTGAGGGAAATTCTTGATTGCTAAAAAAAAATTAATATGCTTGTCATCGAAATATTGGGTATGGCCAGTGGCAAACAGAATCAATTCCTATCTCTGTAACTCTAAATAAATGCCATTGTTATTCCAGCCCGTCAGAGGGTTTCCCATAAATTTAAAGGAAGGTAATGGCCACTTGCTTGTTGTATTGATTTTACAACCTCGAAGGTATTTTTAATCTGGGAAAAAGTAAACCTTTATTAACAAGTTGTCTCTTTCATAGCAGATAACTCTAAGTTACAGGGTTTCATTAGAAAGGGAAAATATCCCCTTTCAATAATACAGAGTGGTTAAAATGTGATTTATTTTGCCTGCTTATTATTAATTTCCTAAAAATGTAACATTCAAGAATTTCATTCATTTGCATTATGTAATATTTTGGAGGTTATTTATTTGAAACAATGTTCATTTACATGTGAACACTGAAGGAAAAAAATCCCAATGATTCTCTTCATTTTAATGCAACAAAAACAAGGAACAGTTATTGTACAAATAAAGAAAAAATGGCAGTGTTACATAAATAAAGGATGCACTAAAAGTGGAACTTCCAAGGGCCAACTTAATTAATTCTTTCTGATTTACATATGTTATAAAATACCAATGATTTGAAAAGAAAACCTTCTCTAATCCCACCTTTGTTTTTTTCCTACATTAACCAGATGTCTGTCTGACTCATTTAGAGCAGACATCTCACATTTCCCAGGTTACATGATTCGTGCACTTCACGGAAAGGGAATATCTCCAAGAGGCCAAAATTCTCTCCACTCATCAAATGGTTTAGAATACCAAAACAGTTGTTTCTAGTAATCCTCCCTGTCCTAACATTTTGAAAAATGAGATCAGAACACCTTTTTGCTATCCCAAATCATGGTTGGTAATAGAAGAAAATTTCAGTGTCACTCGGTGGTGTAAATTAAATTTAATCCAAAATTGTGTTTGGGAGACAATGTTTTGAAAATATTAAACTGATACCTTTATTTCTATTTAGTGTGGGCCAGGTACCCAGGCAGCCGTTCCACATTATACACCAGGGAAAGAGGTAGAGAAAATGTCTCTTTGAAGATGTAAAAGATATGACATGCCAACTGCAAGAGAACATTGTGTCAGGGAGACAATCACAGTGGCAAAAAGGAAAGAAAACAGCAGGCATGAAAACAATGCTCTTTACGCTATGGTCTTAGCAGGTACAAATGGGTGAGAAAGGTTGAAAGAGTAAACATAAAATCATGGGGTGAGGGACTGAGCATCCCCTTTTCCTTTACTCATCTCTCCCTCACAGGCATACATTTTCTAGTTTCTACCCCGAACCACTCACTATAGGACGTCCAGTTGGATACACCCTGGCCTAATGTGTCAGTAGGTAAGACTTACTGGGATTGTAGAAATTTCTTTGGGTTCCACGTATACAGGAAGATACCCAGAGCAGCCTTCCCTCGTCCCCATGGAAGGGACCTAACAGAGGCTAATGATGCTGACTGGCGGATTACCTGAGAGCTCACTGTGGCTGTGTTTGAGTGACCATATAGCTGAAGCAGCAAGCGGTGAGATCAGAAGTTAGGACTATGACCAAGCCCAATAATGCTAACAGCATCAAGAGACAGGTGACAAAGGAAACCTGAAAACCAAAGCCATCAGAAAGAGACTAAGTAAATTAGTGGAATGTAGTGATTTTACTGAACTAGATATTTTTCTGCTTCAAATGTAATGGAATTGGGCATGTGGGATTGAGTACTGATAAGCAGTAACAGGACATTTAAAGTGACCTTGTACGAGTATGTGAGAATATAATGTGAATATTTGTCATCGCACTACAATAGGTTTTCAAGGAAATGTTGGCTCCCAATTTTCTAGGGGATAAAATGACAATTTCTAGATAATCTGTGTACTATAGAGCTGGTAAAGACGAGACAGATTCAAATAATTTCAATTACTAATATGAAATCAAAATGTGTAAACGATGGCTTTAGCTTATAATACTCTGTACTAACAAACCCATGTTGTGAAGTAACTCAAGAGACTTACAAGGCCACTAACATTTTTACTAACTGGAAAAGGTCAGGTCTTTGAGATATTCTAAAGTAAGACAGAAGAAAAAGGCTTATGTTGTGCCTTTTAACCAGTTTCACGAAGAACATAATGGGATAATTAGTCAAAAAGAGGATGTGACTATTTGTGTTAAAAAGAAGGAAAAAAAAAAAAAGAAAAGAACCAAAGGGAGAACATTAAAAAATTGGTTTTTGTTCGTTTAGGAAGATAAACACTGTTGTTTTCCACGTTCATGTAGAAATATAACTTCATGCCTATTGTTGATACAGGAGGAAAAATATTTCTGGGCTTTTCAATCCTTTAGACAAATGAAATAACTTTTTAAATACAATTATGAATATATTAGGATTCTAGAACTTGGGTGTTAGGCTTACATTTGTTATCTTTCACAAAAATTGTTATAGTTCATTGACCAAGTAATCCTTTACCTTCCTACAATATTTTACATCTAACAACTTTTCTGATTAGTGAGACTGTTGCATAATTGGAAGGTGCATAAAATAAAAACTAAATCATAAAGGCAGGGACCTGGGTGTGTGTGCGCATGTGTGTGTTTGGAGATTTTGCAGTCATAAGTAAAAGGCAAATGGTAAACTCCATACATATTATAACTTTCTAGATATTGTTCACCCCTTATAAGTCTTACACTACCTAAGCTATTGCGTGATAAAGATCAATTGATCAAAAGAATAATGTATTTTGCCACCCCTATGGCAGTATACAAAAGTGGAAATAATAAGATGAGGGAATTGAGCCATGATGCATTAAGCCACGTCTTTTTGTAAAGAAAAAACTTGCTGACGTAACTTAAAGTTTAGCATTTTGAATCAAAAGAACAGTTTTGCAAATGAGAATGTGGGTAGAGATATAATGACTTTGCGCACAGGATAAACTGGTGCTTCTGTACACAGACCCATCTTCTCTCTGGTATTCAGAATTTTGTCGAAACTGGCTATATTTGTTTCCTTTCATATTTGTTACAAAAAATCAGAAGAGGCCCAGGAAGCACCACAAATCAATAAAAAAGCACAGTAGATAAAGATGAAAAGCATATTTTAATGTTCTGAAGTATTTGTAACATACTTTTCATTTCATGTCAAAAAGGAAGTCGATATTACATTGACTTGTACATTTTCAAACTCTACACCAGAAGAGAAGAAAAAACTATTTTTTGAAAATTCCAGATTGTATGTTTTGTCTCCCTGTTTGCTTTTTGTTTTAACTGTGAATTTAACAAGCAGTGATGGTAGGAAGAAAATAAAAGTTTAGCATAAGATGGCATTAGATTTCAAATCTAACATTGACAACTACTTGCTCTTGAACCTTGACCCAAGTACTTGGTACAATCCATCCTTCAGTTTTCTCATTATCAAATGGGAACAATAATGCATGTCTTTTCAGGTTGAAATGACTCCTAAATAAAGCTCATGGGCAACCTTTCAAATAGTAGCTACTCAATATTAAAATATGTAGCTGTTTTTTTCTTTTTCCCTCATGAATCTCCAACTTAGAATAGAGAAGTGATTGTCACTTTTTCCCCCACATCAGAATTCTTGGACAGTTAAAAATAATTCATAAATTTATGAAGCCAAAATCTGATGATCTGATACATTGGGCAACATAGACACACAATCACACATACAGAGAAACACGTACAGATTATGGAAGTATATTACATTGAACACAGCTATGTAACCAGTGTCCACATTCAGACATAGTGCATTCCAACACCCCAGAAGCTCCACCTCTGCATTCTCCCAAAACAATCACCCTACAGACTTCTAACAACAGAGACTAGTTTTGCCCATTTTTGTGCCTGTCAACCATCACTCAACATTAGGTTCATGAGAATGTGGTTGCATATATATGTGGATAAATAATTAATTAATTAGACAATTAAAAATATCTAATTGTATTAATTGTATTTCACCTAACTGGACAGTAGTAATCCATTCTCTAAATATATCACAACTTCTGTATTCCTTCTCTCTCCAAGGGCATATAGGTAATTTCTAGATTTGAGCTAGTAAGAATAGGGCTGCTGGGGATGCTGGGATAGCTCAACAGGTTGAGTGCTTGCCTTGCAACTCCAAGGTCCAGGCCTCAAGTTCAGACACTTGGCTGAACTTTGGGACAACTTGTAACCATATACAAGTCCTTTACCAGATATATGATTTGCAAATATTTTCCCCAGTTCTCTAGGTTGTCTTTTCAGTTTCTTAATTATATCCTTTTGAAGTATAAAGGACTTTAATTTGAATGGGTCAAATTTATCTATATTTTCTGTCACTTGTGCATTGGGTACCATATTTCAGAAGGTTTTGCTTAACCCAACAAGATTTATATCGATGCTTTTCACTAACAGTTTTATAGTTTCACATGTTAAATTTAGATCTGCGATTCAGTCTGATTTTGTGTGTATGTATATGTTATATACAGATCTAACTTCATTATTTTGAATACCGCTTTGGAACATACATGGTATGGCATGCTAATTTACTTGAGATATGGTCCTCCTCCCCCGCCCCCCGCCCCTCCCCAATGGGAACATCTTAAAAATAAGCCAGGAAAAGAAGACAAGCCACATAAGGCTTTGCATTACTCAGGTTGTCCAGAGAAACAGGATATATATAAATTATATATATAATATATTGTTTATTTTAAGATATTGGCTCACACAATTATGGAGGTTGAGAAGACCCTCGGTTTCTTTTGGAAATACCTTCACAGACACACAAATAAATATTGTTTAACCAGATTTCCAGGCACCCCATATCCAGCCAAGTAGACACATAAACTTAATTATCCCAGGTTTCACTAATAAAATTGTGAACCGCTAAAACTCGTCATACTAGAGCCTCTAAAGTCACACTGTTCAATACGGTAGTGAAGTGATACAAGTGACTGTTCACGTTCAATATAAACTTTTTTTTTCCTGAAGGGTCTGAGCTCTTACTTGTTTTCTCCTTCTGGGGCCATATTGTCAAGGGGCATGGAAGGGTCGAGACTCTCCCAAGTCAGTCCTCTTAGACCCAGTTGTGCACTTCCTTGCTTCCATTCTGTAAAGAACCTGGGAATGCCCCTACAGGTGACAATCATGGGGAGCCCACGGTGGCAAGGTGGTGGCCAAAGCTTTAATTTGTGAAGTTTACTTACTGTACTCCCAGGTGGACATGCTTCCACACAGCCCCTAGCAGCCAGCACAACCAACCATTAACATGCACTATGTAAGTGGGTAGGTCTCAGTGGTGGAGGGCAGTCTCTTCCCATTTCTACACTTTAGGGGCTGCAGCTGCTTGTTTTAGCTATTGGAAAAACAGTGCCACATATTAACTCTTTGTCACAGCACCCCAAAGGGTAGAGCTCCAACCATTGTAGTGTGTTACCTCAAATCATCATCTTTGTTGAGTGCTAAACAAACTTTTCCATCATTTTGCCTGCTGGACTCCTTCCCCTAGACACTTACCCACTGACCGCTGCACTCCTCTGATTGGGTGGCCACTCAGCGCATAAGAGTCCCTGCACTTCTGATTTGCATGTGTGCATGATGGTTCAGCTATCAGTAGTTTTGGAGGTAGCCCCTGGGCAGCAAAACAAGATTGTTCATGTTTAATGTGAGCAACTAGCAGCATGAACAGAATTATCCAACAGAGCTGCCTGGAAAAATGGTGGACCAAGGGTTCATGGCATGGTGCAACAAAATTGTTTTCTATGCTGCATATTTATTTTGTCTCCTTCCTTAACTATAATCCCACGAACAGAAACTGTCTCTATCACGTTCAGCATTATGCCCACTAAATTCTGTAAGGCTTGGCAAGTGGTATATCCTCAATTAAGTCGCAATTGATGTGTGACTGAATAAATGTATTCATTTTGTGAATAAGCACACGACTTCCCTTGGCCCATTATATGAGATATAACATTATTAAGATTATTAAATAATCAAGCCTAGCCTCCTTTGGAGGTAAATATTAACACATTAGTAAGTGAATAGTTACTAATGATGTAATGAATTTCATCACTTTATCACAGACACCATTTTCGACGCTGTCAGTGTGTCTGAGAGAGCGCAGGTACGGAAGTCTGAGGACATAGAACTTCCACACTAGCTTTGACACTTTATCACCCAGGATCAGTTTCTCCTCCCACAAATTATATTTCGTGGTGCTGATTGAAAAGCGAGGTACTAAATATGGTATAGCCACCAAAATGGTGACTGTTACTACTCGTAAAATTTAGATGTGTCCTACACAATCAAGCATAGATCTTTAGAACAAATTACTTTATAACTAGGGGTATATGAGCTTGTGATATAGACTCTGTTTAGAGATCTAGAGGTAAATTTACACCAAAAGACTTGTCTCATAAAGTAAATGATATATTAAATCAAAACTCAGTTATCAAACTATTATCTCACTAGTGTTTACTCAAATTTATATCTAAATTAGTAACAAGCAGAATATTTTTTCAAAAGCCATGAAGTAATTTTAACATTTTACACACAAAAAAATGTTTTGAAACATTATTATGATAAATGTAGTCCAATAAGGCAAATTTACTGAAATGTAAAAGTCACAATTATGCTTGATTTGGTCTTTCATTTCATATCACTAGCTAAAATAGCAAATGTCTTCATCTCGTAAAATCTTAAATTTAGGCCCCTACAGAATTACTTTCTGAAAGTCTTACCAATGATCTCTATATTCAGCAATTTGATAAATATGTTGAATTTCCAGTTAAGTGTACTTTGTGTGTGTGTGTGTGTCAGACAAAGACCCTGATTCATTCATCTTTAATTCAAGAATAGAGAGTTCAGCCATAGTACCAGGGGTCTGAAATTTATGATGTGAGGACAGATTACTGCATCTCATGTTGAAATGATGTTGAACTTCATTCACCCTTACAAGCATCTCGGCTTGCTCACAAATATGACCCAGTTGCGTATTTTTCTTTTACAACAAGGGAGAACGACGTACAGCAATAACTGTAAGGTTTATGCTGCATCTGTTGCTTGTGGGCCAAGAAACACACACATAAAGGAAGCTGCCTCTCGTGGGCCTCTCATGGGTTTCTTTCTTATCTTTTATTAACATTATTGTTTTTAAATAATATGCTTCTATTACAGTTATCACTTACCTGGGAATGGACATAATGTGACTTTGAGCCAGTCCTTAAGCATGTAATTTCATACAGACCTATTTTAGAAGATGAATTTCTAGAACTGCAATATCTTCCTAAAATCTTCGGATATTAAAATATTTTTTTAGAGATTTATTTGTTTTTGACAGAGAGAGAGATACAGAGTCAGAGACAGAGAGAAGGAAGAGGGCCCAGAACAGTCTCCATAGTTGCACATCATTGGTTTTTCCACATAGTTTCACTCCACAGGTGGGCGCGGGGCTGCACAGGGCAGGAACTGGGCCAGCGTCTCACCCTGGTGAGAACTGAACTGGGGGCACTCCCCAGTTCAGCATATGGGTCTGCACAGGCCGGGGCCAGGATTCGATCCTGGGTCCTTGGGGCTCCAAAGTGAGCTCCTAACCCACTGAGCCATCCCGGCTTCCCCCGGACATTAAAATATTTTAACGCAACTTTCTAAATGGCCTTAGGAAAAACAATTTTGCTCATGTATACACTCACCAACACCATATGAGATTTTCATTTCCACAAAATCTTATTTGGTCTTTGTATATGATTTGTTAAGAATCATTTATGAGCTCTTTAGTTCAGTAAATTAATGGTGAGGTTTAGTTCATTGTTATATATATACTGGTGGTCATTTTGACTTTTCAGTGAAAATCACTTTTTTGGTTATGACATTTTTACACATTGAAAAGTATAGTTGAGGCAGCCAGGATGGTTCAACAGGTTAAGCACTCACTTTGCAGCCCTGGGACCAAGGATGAAATCCCAGCCCTGGCCCACTCGGACCCATATGCTGAACTGAGGTGTGCTTCCCATGTGGGAGGCCTCCTGTTCAGTTCTCAACCCCTGGTTAGGCCCCTGGCTCAAGAGGGCATGCCTCCCATGTGGGAGGCCCGTGGCCCAGTTCCCACCCTGTGCAGCCCCCACCCAACTGTGTGGAATGAAACCGTGTCAAAATTGATGATGCAAAACTATGTAGACTGCTCTGGACCCTCCCCCTTCTCTCTGTCTCTCTGTCTGTCAAAAACAATAAAATAAAATTAAAAAAACTTTAAAAAAAGACATAATAGAAGAGCACCAGAATAATACCATAATAATTTAGCACAAAGGTAAATCAGAATAAATTAACAACTAATATCAAATCTTAATACATGAGTCAGAATAAAGGAATGCACAAATAAAATATCTTATCATTTGAATATTTCAAATCTGCCTATTCTAATCAAATTAAAAATAGAAAGTAAATATAGAAATAAAAGCTTAAGATAACATGTAAAGATAGACTTAAGCTAATATGCATTGCTAACACTAAAATTGTCAGTGGAATTGCTACTTTTCTTAATAAACATTTTAGAGAAAAAGTTACTCAAAAATTTATAAACTACCCCAAGTCCCCATCAAATAGTTAATATATAAACATCTTGCTATATCTACATAATGGATTACTTCTCAGCAGTAAAATGAGATGTATTACTGATATATGCAACAACATACCTTAATTTCAGAAGGATGATGTTGAAAGAAAGAAGCCAAACACAAAAAATATAATAGTAACAAATGTATTCAGCTATATGGCATTTTTGAAGAGGTATACTACAGGGACAGGAAAAAAAGTAGTTGTTAGGTGTTGTGTGTGGTGGTCATCCACAAAGGGGCACACAGGAACAAGTTCAACTGAGTAAAATATTCTGTGACTCAATTGTGATTATAACTGCAACGGTATGTACTTGTGAAAATACATAATTGTATAGATCTAAAAGTGATTTTCAATAAAGTGAATTATATGTCAATAAACCTGACTAAGACAAGATTACAAAAATTTGCTATAAGAATAGCTTGATTGCAATAGACTAGGTAAAATATTTATAAATAATAATAATTATTATTATTTTTAATATTATTATCTTTTATTGTTAAATTTAATGGGGTGACATTGGTTGGTAACAATTAGTTTCCCGATGTACAACTCTACATCACATCACCCATGCATCGCATTATGTGCCCAGCTCCCAGAATCAGGTCC
>PVKE010043260.1:0-13439 GCA_004027555.1 Craseonycteris thonglongyai | reverse complement strand
TTTTCTGTATTCCAGAAGTATTTTTTTTTTTAAGATTTGTTTTATTATTTTTGATAGAGAGAGACAGAGACAGAGTGGGACAGAGAGAAGGGGGAGGGCCCAGAGCAGTTTCCACAGTTGTACCCCAAGTTTTGACATGGTTTCATTCCACACAGGTGGGCAGGGGCCATGCAGGGCAGGAACTGGGCTGGGGGCCTCCTGCACAGGAGGAACATCCTCTCAGTGCCTTGAGCAGGGTATTCCAGAAGTATTGATCTAACTGATCACAGGTCATCTTTCCTTGGATACCACTGAGGCACCTCAAACTCAGCAATAAAAAAAGGGGTCAATCACTCTTCCTCTGAATACTTTCTCTGTTCTTTATATTGGTTTAGAGCAGGGGTGTCCAATCTTTTAGCTTTCTTGGGCCACATTGGAAGAATTGTCCCAGACCACACATAAAAGGGCACTAACACTAACGATGGCTGCTGAGCTAAAAAAAAATTGCAAAATAATCTCATAATGTTTTAAGAACATTTATGAATTTGTGCTGGAACACATTCAATCTGTCCTGAGCTGTGTGTGGCCTGCAAGCCACAGGTCAGACAAGCTTGGTTTTGTACATCACCATATAGCCAACTACCAGAAGTGAAATCCTAGCGTCATCCATGACGACTGTTCCTCCCTCATCTCCTAATTTACACTAGGCCTTGAATTCTACCTCTTTGGTGGCATTCAGACTCACCCCGAGCTGCACTTCTCTTTTGCCATAGTCCTGGTTTAGCATTTCAATTTCCCATCTAGATTATGACCACAGCTTCTTTTGTCTTCTCTTTGCCTCTCATCTTCTCATCCTTCTCCTATCTCTCATACTGTATAGTCAGTGATCTTTCAAAAAATGCAATCTAGTCAATGTAACTAAACACACTCTGTGACTTTTTCACTGTTTCACGTATAATTAAACATGGGAGGCCGCCATGACTTTACTAGCCCATCTCTCTAAGCCTGGTTCTCACTTCCTCTCTCCCTGCACAATGTTTTCTATTCTGTTGTAGTTCTCAAACATGCCATGAACTTTTTTTTTTTTTTGCCAGTGTTTTAGTTTTGCCTGGAATAACTGTCTCCTACTTTTCTTACCTGAATAATTTGTTTCTCAGATCTAAGTGCTACCTTCTTTAATAAGTCACTTGTGACCTTTCTTCATCCCCAACTTTGTTTTGGAATGGCTACTTCATGAGTTTACTTTGTACTTTCTGTCTCTATCATAGCAATAAATCTCATTGAGTTACAATTATTAGTTTACTTGGCCAAACTTAAAGTCAGAGGCCATGCATGCATTATTCACCAGGTCCTTAGCTATCCCTTCCTATCCATGTCGGTGTAAACAGTGGTTCTGCTAATCTCTTACAGAGTAGTACAGTATCACACATAATATGGCTGGATTTGGAATCAGACACAAATGAATTTGAGTCTAATTTTCTCTATCCTCTCTTTCCTCATCTGTAGAACAGGAATGAATACCTCTTTGATAAAACAAAGTGTTATAACCAGTAAGTGCTCAATAACTGTTATTATTATGTCCTATTTTAATTTTTATCAGCAGATAAAACTGGCTGTCAAACTTACTTCTATGAGTTAAGTGCATGGTCTCCAAGGCATGTTTTTTTGAGACATCTATATTGATGTTTCAACATAACAATTACTTTCTGGTTTCTGGATATTTAAGCTAGCCAGATAAATTGTTCTATGGATAAGTTATCTTTTATTAGATTAAAGAATTCCTGTTCAGATCCCACAACCATTAAATATCTTATTTCAAGTTTTAGATCCCAAAGCAAAAGAAAGCAAGACTAAGCAAAACAAACAGAAAACCAAAACACTAACAACACCCAAACTTAACTTAAAGCAATAAAGGAATTTAGAGAGTAAATTAAAGATCTGAAAACCTGGATCACATTTTCCTAAGTATACCCAGGGTCAGGATGTGATTTTCTACCTGGGCTCACAACATACCAGCCCCCTATAAGAACCAGAAATAAAAGATGCAGGAGGTTAAACTTATTTCAAACTTAACCCTTGCTAGTTCACCATGAAACTCAATTGTTCTTTTGGCTCCTTGTTGGCCCCTTTTGTTTGTCCCACAATGATTAATTGAACACCTACTATGTGCCAGGTCCACCTTGCACATGGTGATCAGTATTGCCCCAAAGTCACCACCCCCTTGTGGCCTAAATCAGCATGGCTAACCATCATTGGCTAGCCTTTTAAATCCATTTGTCTAAGGCAACATTGTAAAATAGAAATATAATGCAAGCCACATATGTAATTTTAAATTTTCTAGCAGCACATTAAAAAAGTAAAAATGATGAACAGGTAAAACTAATTTTAATAATAGATCGTATTTAACCAAATATATAAAGTATTATCAATTCAATATGTAAGCAATATAAGAATTATTCCTAAAATATTATATATATATATATATGCGTGTGTGTGTGTGTATCACATAATTTTAAAAATCCAGTATAGATTTTATACCTACAGCACATCTAGGTGTAGAATAAAATCATATTTTAAGTGTTTAATGGTCCCATGTAGTTAGTTGGTAGCTACCACATAGAACAGTGCAATTCTAAGAGATATCTATCCAGCCAACCACCCACCTACCGTATTTATCAAACTATTTCTTGAACATATTTGTGTCCAACACTCTTGTAAGTATGCTAATATAAAATATTCCATTATACAAATAAAATATGGAGTCCTTGTCATCAAGTAGCTCCATAGTACATAAAAAACAGACAAGCACTTCAGCTATTTCAGAAAAGTGACACTATGACAACAACGATATTGAATGCACACGGTACAAAGGGCATACAGAAGAGAAGCACCTGGGATAGGAGTGGTTGCTAGAGGAGGTGATATTTGAACTTAATCTGAAGAAGTGAGCAGGAGGAAAAAGAAAGGAAAAACACTAAGAGAGAACAGTCTAAACAAAGGCATAAGTAAGCTTGACAGAGCATGATGCCTTTGCAATTCATCCAGAAGCTGAAGAGAAGGCAAGTAGTGACTGAATATAAATAGAATAAAAAACTATCATGTGGCAGTTAAGGAAAAGGGCTCTGGAGCCATACTGGCTGAGTTGGAATCCAAGGCTTCACACTAGGTCTGTGACCTGGGTAAATTATCTGGCCTCTCTGGGTCAAATTGTAGATAACATTATCTCTCATTACAGGGTTGTGCGAATACAATGAGCTGTTACATGAAAAATTCTTACAATGTATTTCATAGTAGGCTTGATAAGTGGTAGGTATTATAATGACAGCATTTGAAATAATAAAGTAATACAATGAGATTTGCATTTCATAAATATCACAATGTCATCTCAGGGCAAAGAGTGAGTTCAATAAAGAAATGAATCAAAGGTTTTAGTAGGATACAATGACGGTCTAAACCAGGGCACAGATAGGGCAAATGTTCAACATTGACAGCTTTGAAAAGTGTGTAGGAGGAAAGCAAGTTTCATAACTGAGCTGAGAGAAGTGATACAAAAGAGACTTAAGAATCTCGAGTTTCTTTCTTAGTTGGCTGGGTGAGTGATGGCATGTTTTAACATCCTGGGAACAATAGGAAAAAAATGGGTTAGTGGTGGGCATAGGAGTAGAAGGGGGAGTGAAGAATGGACAGGGAAAAATGGTTTTAAAATGATTGATATAATTAGGGTGATTTGGAGTAGTTCAGGAATCTTCCAGTGTGAATGTTTAATAAGAGAGAGGTATATGATTCTAATGCTCAGAATAAATGTCTAGGCAGTGGCTTCACATTTTCTCAGGAAATATTTAAGGGTCTAGTTAGTGTTGGTGATGTAAGTTTTGAGGACACAATAGATATCCTTTCAGAATAATCACTTAAGCCCTCCCCTTCCCTTAGAGATGAAAAATTTATGTGTAATTTAAAACAATTTTATATGTATACTATAAGCAAATTATATTGTTATAAACTATTTTTAAAAAATTACACAGACTCACACAAAGTCACAACTTACCTTAAAATTTAAAGCAACACAGGTATTGTTAATACAAAATCAATGTACTCTATTTTAAATAAAGAACACAAGTTGTAATCTAGTAACTTCTCACACTTGTAACAATTGTAATACATACAAGTGCAAGAAATTAGACAGAAGTAGAAGTATGTCCAAGAAGTATATTTTTCTTGGTTAATTTTTCCTGTAATGACAATACGTTTTTATCATGTAGTAGAGAGCTCTCACCCCATTTTCCAGGCCATTCATTGTTAAGTACAGAAAGTGCTTTTTTAAAAAAAAATTCAGATTCAAGTCATTCAGGAAATACCTATGTAAACTAATGCCAGAGAAGTGGATCCCTGGACACTGGGGTTTCTGTTAGAGCCATTTATAGGGGGAAAATCCCCAGACCTAAATGAAGGGGGTTCATTTAGCAGATGTGCACCTGGCAAGTACTCAGGGAAGAGAAAAGTAGTGCATTGTGACAAAGGGCAGATGTAGGGTGAGTTTGAGAGCTAGAGAAACCAATGGATAAAGATGCTGAATGGGAGGGTTGGAGTAAGCCAGAGGAATGGAAAGATGAAGCAAGAAGTTTGTGATAGATTTTGTTGTTTCTCCCCAGGTTTACTGCCCTTTTCTGTATGAAGATTATACTTCTCTGCTTAGCAGACATCAAAAGTGGTCTGTGACTTTTTGACTGAAGAAAAGTGGGCAGAACTGATGTAGGTCCCTTTCAAGCAGAAGCTTTAAATGCCATTGTAGAGTTTCCATTTTTGTTGTCCTTCCGAATGACAGGACTAAATCCAGACGGGAGCTGTCAGTGATGTACATGCAATATAAATTCAGAAGTTATTCTTCACTGTTGAAAGCCACAACGATTTTGAGGTCATTTGTGACTGTAGCACACCTTAGCCAAAGCTGATTAATGCGAAATAAAAAATAAGCAAACAGTAAAATTTTGGGTAGGTCAAGGGCTGATTTGAGGTCAAGCTCAAGAATACGAATTCTCATCTCTTGGTTTCTCATAACGTTATTCCTGCCAGTCTGTGTGGGTTTCCCTGAAGTGTAAGATTACAGCAGTGTGGTATCCTAAACATAGAAACATGGAATGGGCATCAAACAGTGGCTCCTCTACACACTAAAGAAGTGGTCTTTGGGAAATAACTTAACGTCCCTGTAACTCTGTACCTCAGCTTTCTCTGTAATGGGGAAAACAAAATCTGCCTCACAGAGTTTGTTGTAAGGATTAAAAAAGGTAATAACTGTTCAGTTTCATGAGTATCGGTACATAGTAAGCACTGAGTAAATAGTAACTATAATTAGTATTTTGGTTCCACACAATCAAATACGCTTAGAATTGAGAATTACATTGAAGGTTATTGCATGTGACAACCTATTCAATGAAGAAATACGTTTAATAAAATTATAATAACAGATACTTACTTAGCTTTTGCTCAAGCATGGTGGTTGCATGACTATTTCAATAACACTTCTCAAAAAGTAGAAACAGTCATACAGATTTCTAGACTGAATGCATGGTTTATTGTACACTACGACACTGACCTAGACACTCATTAAAGCAGGGAATTGTTCCTGTAACTGCTGTAGGATAAGGCTAACTGGTAGGGATGGGAATCAGCCTCTGTAGAATGGTGGAATAATTGGTAATGATTGCAGACCTATCATAATGGATGAAGAAAGGTTTTTAGAACAGAAAAATGTGAATTTCATTAAACATGTGTGGAAGGTTAAATAATGTCCAGACCCCCAAAGATATCTACATCCTAACCTCCAGGACCTGTGAATACATGAGTATTAGGTTACTTAGTAAAGGAAACTTAGGATGCAGATGGAATTAATTTTGCTAATCAATTGACTGAGTTGCAGAGATAATCTTAGGTTATCCAGGTGTGCTCAATCTAAACTAGGTAAATGACATAAGACAAAGAAA
This sequence comes from Craseonycteris thonglongyai, assembly GCA_004027555.1. Classification (NCBI taxonomy): domain Eukaryota; kingdom Metazoa; phylum Chordata; class Mammalia; order Chiroptera; family Craseonycteridae; genus Craseonycteris; species Craseonycteris thonglongyai. The sequence continues at coordinate 7,482 of PVKE010043260.1, read as the reverse complement.
TAGATTCTCCCCTAGAGCCTCCAGGAGGAACACAGCCCTGCTGACACCTTGACTGTAGCCCCCTGAGAACTTTGCAACAAATGGTGTTGAAAAAATTAGATATCTAAATTAAAACAAAACAAAACAAAACAAAAAAGTAGTAGCTTAGGTCTTTAATTAACTTAAACCGAATCATAACTTTAAATTTAAACCCCAAACTATAAATCTTCAAGCAGAACACACAGGAGAAAATGTTTGGGACTTTGAGTTAGGCAAAGATTTTTAAATACAACACAAAAAACATAATCTATAAAAGAAAAATATATAAATTAGACTTTATCTAAATTTAGTACTTCTTTTTTAAAGAATCTTTTAAGAGAATAAAAGACAATTTACATTCTGTGAGAAAATATTTGCAAACATTATATCTGGTAAAAGCTTTGTATCCAAAATGTATAAAGAACTCTCAAAATGTAATAATTATAAAACAAACAACCCAATAAAATCTGTGTTAAGTCTTTAAAAGACATCTCACACACACACACACAAAATTGATAAACACATGAAATGATGCTCAGTTGAAAATTTTTAATTAAAACTCAGTGTTATATTACTATTCATGTGTTAGATTGGCTCAAATTAGATGACTGATCACACCAAGTGTTGACAAGGATGTGGAGGTAAAGGAATTTCCATACATTGTTGGTAGGGATTTAATGATAAAGTCACTTTGGGAAGTGATTTGGCAGTGTCCTAAAAAGTTAAACCTATAACTACCATGTGATCTATTCATTATATTCCTAGATATTTACTTTCAAGAGAACAGAAAGCATGTCAGCACAAAATTTAACATGAACACTCATAGCAGCTTTACATCTAATAGCCAACATCTGGAAACAAAACAAATGTCCAGTGACAAAGAACTGAATAAACACATTGTGTTATGTCCATGCAATGAAATAGTGCCCAGCAACAAAGAGGAGTGACTATTGGTACATCCACAGCACGGATGAACCTCCAAATAATTACACTGAGTGAAATAAACCACACACAAAAAGAAGTACATCCTGTGTAATTCCACCTGTGAACAACTTCAGAAAAAGCAAACTAATCTACAGTGACTGAAAGCAAATCAGTGGTTTCTGCAGATTTGGGAAGGAGGAGGGCTAGAGTGGAGAAAGGGAGCGAGGTGTTTCAGAGTCAAGAATAAACTTTTGGGGATTATGTATATATTCACTATATTGATTGTGGTGATGGTTGCCCAGGTGAATATGCGTATGTCAACTTGTCAACTTGTATACTCTATATATGTTTATTTGATTGTATGTCAGTTGCACCTCAGTAATGAAAAATACAAAAAAAAGCAAAAACAAAAAGAACAAGACAGTATTCTTCATTATTCCTTGCATTATAGTAGAAGATATGACCATCTGGAAGGACAAAACAAAATCAAATTTGGGCTGACCTTTAGGTTTCACATGAATTCTCATTTAATTGGATTGTGAGAATAAGAAGAGATATAAAGAAACCTATAGAGACCCATATACTCACACTCATACACACATACATTTATTGGGTCCAGGTCTTCCTTATCTGCCTCTTCACATAACAGTTTTATGTGAGAATCTGCCAATATTTCACAGAAAATTTTAATTTTGAGATCTCCTATTCAGAAATTTAAAGTAGTCATCTAATTTTAGTGTACCATTAATGTTATATGGACTGTTGAAATTTTCAAATAGTAATTTTCCATAGTAGAGTTGGTGAATTTCTGGCTTGACAAGAATCACTTTGGTTTTCATCTCTGTACATCAGATGGCTGGGCTTCCTGATCCTTATGTGAAGCAGCTTTCCAATACATTTTAGCCAAGCCATTTGTAAACTAACGTTACCAAAAAGGAATGTGTGCAAAAACAGTCAAGTCATATACGTTTACATTATTCCATTGTTTATCTTTATTCCTGCTTTCTTTTTGTTCTCTATAGGGTAAAGTCAGTTTTGGATCCCCTAGTTAAATCTATTGCTTCTTTTGACAACTTGGTGACATATTTTGTTTCTGTATTTGCTGTCAAATTGTGTAGCTGTTTTATTTTCAGTTTCTTATATTTTAGGGTGGTGGCATTTTGTAAATTATGTGTTATTGCTGGTGAATCCCTTCCCGGACTTCGTGTTTCAAGTGTGCTTGGTGACAACTAGTTCTTCCCAAAATCAATGCGTGCCTTATATAAAAATAGTATTAAGTTTTGCATCTTAACCTTCTATTAAGAAGGCTGTGTCCTCTCTCTCCCCCTCCCCCCTCACTCTCGACTTACTTTAAATTATAGCTACGTTTTATGTTAATTGTTTTTCTAAAAGGCAGTCTAAATAAAATATACTTTATTATCACGTGGGAGGTTGGTTTCTCTAATTACTGATCTCACTTTATTATTTGCCCAGATTGTATATTAGAGCTTTCTTATAGCAAACAGAAAACTTTTTTTTTTGTCATCCATGACCTCATTGTATTTTAAGTGACTGCCTTGCAGAATATTTAAAATTATATCACAGACTTGAACTCTAAGTAATCTACTTCATTTTGTAGTTAATGGGTGAGATAATGAATGAGATTGTCATCATGATAATGGGATAATTAATGAGATTATTATGAGACATAATGGAATGTAAATTTTGTCAACTGGGCTTTCAACTTTAGCCTTTTTGGATTAAAATATGACAATCCATAAAAAGTTTTCTTGATTTTTCTTATCTCTTCCTCAAGTACTAATCTATTATTTAGGGATTTGGTTGTTACAAATGTTCAACTTTCTAGGGGACAGGCAATCAGGGCCATGGTACAAATGCTGACCTAATAATTAACTTCACAAACATGGGAATGATCTTCTTAATTATTCAATCTTTTGACTTTAATTGTATAAAACCTCATTCTCTGGCCAACAGTTTGGACAGTCTTTCTTTTGATTTGTTTTGCTTTTTTGTATTTTGTTTTTTTCCACTTGCATAATGTTAATGTCTACATATCTTAAAGAAAGCAAATAGGACATTTTTAAAACCATTCCAGAGATCATGAGGATTTAAACAATAGATATATTTGCAGGTTGGAATCTCTTTCTTCTTCACATATTGTAACCTATCTTCCATCAGAGTTGTCCAAACTTTTGGCTCTCTGGGCCACATTGGAAGAAGATTTGTCTTGGGCCACACATAAAATACAATAACACTAACAATAGCTGACAAGCTAAAAAAAAATTGGCAAAAAAAAAAACAACCCTCGTAATGTTTTAAGAAAGTTTACAAATTTGTGTTGGGCCACATAAGGCCCACGGGTGGCAAGTTGAAACAAACTTGTAGATTTCTAGTCTTTTAATCCTAAAGTACATTTTTAACCTTTTTTTCTTTTTTTCTTACCAGAGATTGGCTCCACATGGCTTTTTTCCTATTGGACAAACTCTTCTTCCTTTTTGTTTACTGGCATTTGAATGGTCTCTTGCCTCCAGCTGAAATGTTAAAGGATTCAAGTAGGACACATATCAACATACAAAGGAGTTAATTTTTTCTCTTTTGTAAGAGTCTAAGCATTCATTTTCCCCCATACATTCATTATCATCTACATGACTCCAAGTCTAGAATAGCTGATGACATATTAGTGCATCTTTCTCTCTGCCATAAATGTTCTCTTTGTTTTGTCATTAAAAACAAGAAAATCAGCATGGAACAAGATAGTAGGGACGTGATAGATTGATTTCTAATGAAAAGACATTATGTAGTCTAATGATAATCTTAAAGAAGAGATTGTTAATGTCTATAATGCATGAGGGGGTGTTGATGGGAGCAATCAGATCCGGAGAGAGGACCAACTAAGATCACTCAGATATCAAATGTTTGAGCTTGAATTTTAACTTGGATTCATACAACCTACAAATTCATGCACTGTGACAGTGTCTTTGGGCTACAAATATCAGAAACAATGCAGCTAATTGGAGCTGAAATACAAAGGCTGTCCAGAAAAAAATCCCAAAACAAAACAGCCAGAAATGCCTCTATTTTTTATATTACATTGCTGGATACTTTCCGGACAGCCCTTGTACGTAGGGTTTTATTCTCACATGGGAAGGAATATAGAGGGAAGTAGCTGCATGCTGGTGCAGTGGCTTAGTGACATCAATAAAGGCTTTGAATCTGTCTTTAGCATCTAGGCTTCTCAATTCCATGGCACTGGTGTCTTCCAAAGGTTGGGGCGTCATTTTTACTTTCAAAATGGGAAGGGACATGATGAGGCACACATACTTCTTGAATTTGAAAGCAAAGCCTTTCCTGGTAGCCCTTCTTTTCTACCCTTAATAGGTTTTTTCCCCTCTTATTCTTTGTTAATCTTGTTTTTTTTATTGTTTTGTTTTGTTTTTTGACGAGAGAGAGAGAGAGAGAGAGAGAGAGAGAGAGAGAGAGAGAGAGATACAGAGACAGAGGGAGAACTGAAGTGGGGAAACTCCTCAGTTCAGCACATGGGTCCGCACGGACCGGGGCCGGGATTCGATCCTGGGTCCCCAGTGCTGCAAAGTGAGCGTTTAACCCACTGAGCCATCCCAGCTTCCCCTAGTATTTTCAAAGACAATTTACTTAATATCATTACCGAAGACTGATTATAACCATTTGGTAAATACAATCTCTGGCCAATTTTTTTTTCTTTTTTAAAGATTTATTTTTATTTATTTATTTTTGTTTGACAGAGAGTGACATAGACAGAGATAGATAGAGAGAAGGGGGAGGGCCCAGAACAGTCTTCATAGCTGTACATCATTAATTTTTGATATCTTTTCATTCCATGGGTGGGCACAGGGCTGCGCAGGGCAGGAACTGGGCCAGGAGACTCCCGCATAGGCCCAGGCAAGAACTGAACTGGGGGCACACCCCAGTTCAGCATATGGGTCTTCATGGGCTGGGGCCAGGATTCGATCCTTAGACCTCAGGGCTGCAAAGTGAGTGCTAACCTGCTGAGTCATCCTGGCGTTCCCCAATTTTTCTAAATACAGATTATGTTTAAAATCTTGAATCAAGGACAAAATTGGAGGGGATGGCTATTTAACGGCCACAATTCAGTTAATAAAAGTATCACCATGTTACTTTAACTGCTATATTCAGAGATTTACACTGCTATAAATTACCTCTGGCCTTTTGTTGCTGATAAGAAATCCCTTTTAGGTATAGTTTTCATCTGGAGCTGAATATACATAAATACCATGAAAAATTAGGAAGGTATTGCATTTATTACAGGAACGTTTATCTAGCAAGCTTCATGTTCAAAATGATGGTAGTAACTGTGTAAGGGTGACACTGTATTTCCTATTTTTAGGATCTGACACTCTAAATTTAATTCAATTCAAGAATGCAATTTAGCTTTAAACTTTTTAAAACTCTTTCTTTCCCTTGCTTTCTTCATTAAAGCAATTTCAGTGACTGTTTACTCTCTTTACTGTACACATGAGCTTGAAGGACGTGGTTTACATTGACTTGGATAAAGTCCCTTCAACATCTGCATAAGATCCACCCTAGTCTGTGAAGCCACTGGGAAACACCTTTTCTTAAATCTGCCAGGAATTGCTGAAACACCTCCCCCTTTCCTCTGTTCTGCCCCTTCTTATGCATCCATACATCCTTTTGCTCTAGCTGGGATCAGGGAGACTGGGAGACAAACTTTGGACAGGAGTCCCTCATGTTGGCATTTTTAATAGTCCTACTTTTCTCTCCTCCAAACTTGTCTCAATTTTTGGAGGCTGCAAGCAGCACCTGAGCCTGTTAACCACCGGGAGACCTTTTCTAGCATGAATTCTATCACAAATGAAATAAATACCACTCATTTGCTTATACTAATTAGCCCCAAGTATATGTGTGTGTGTATATGTGTGTGTGTGTGTGTGTGTGTATGTGTGTGTGTGTGTGAGATATACTTTAACTCACTTATTTTGAACTATCAAGAGTTAGTTTATTAGGGCATCTTTGAGAAACAACTTTTCCACCCCTAGCATTGGATTCATGTGGAGGACAATTATTGTTAAGATTGCTATTAGCATCTGTACTTTCATTACTCTTTTTTTTCTCTCTGTTTTATTTACTGTAATATTGTTAGTATTGTAGGGAAAAAAAGGAAAGCAACCTTGCAGGGTGATCTGATCACAAATTTCTATCTGGACATGTTAAGATTGGTAGTCATGCCCCAGGCATATGCGTTTTCTTTTTGTTTTTGTTTTTAATGTTTAATTATAGTTGACATTCAATGTTATATTAGTTTCCGGCATTACAACATAATGGGTAGAAATTTATATAACTTACAAAGTGATCCCTCTCATAAGTCTAGCAACCCCCTTTAGTAAAAAGTTTATGTTTGCCTTAATCAAGCCCATCCGTTGTTTCTGTGCATCTAGGTTAACAGACCTTTGAAACAATCTGTAACCCCCCTCAACAGAGCACATAATCTTGTTAACCATTTTGCAATCCAGCCCCTGCCACCTTGCTTTCTCCCACTTCTATGTAATCTTCCTTACACTCTGTTCTTAATTTCAAATGCATAAAAAAAGAAAAGGAAAAACTGGCAAAACTTATTTACGGGAGCATTTGAGATCTTACTCTGTGGCATAAGTCATCATGAGTCAGGATAGTTAGAAATGGCTAGGCAGTTAGGGGAGGCTTCAGTAGTTGTAGCAACTGTATTTAGGAATATAATGTACAAGTACTCGGGCAACTGGGTACAGACTGTAATGAGATAGTTTGGGCCAGGGTCTCTATGTTGTAACAACCCTCAGGTGGAACAGATTTATGTCCTACAGGAATGTCTCCTAGTTTGTTTCAAACCCCTTTGAGCCTAGGTAACAAGCATATCCCCCAAGACCAAGACTAATATAGAGGCGCCTGGTACCTGAACCTAGATACATGGTCATGACCTAAATAAGGAGTAACTTTGGCTTTAGTTGTGGGCATTCACTCCATTTTGGGGAGTCCCCTCTCGTTAGAGAGCTATCTCTTTCCTTTCGATAAAACCTCTGATGCTTAACCTTTCCTCATGGGTCCTCATCTTCATTCTTTGAGTGTGTGATACCACAAACGCCGGACACACACAGCAATTCCTACATCAATCAAGTTGGCTCAAGAAAACCTTATAAAAATTCTCTACAAGTTTGCACATTTATTACATCAATGATATTTGAAGCAGTACATGGTGTATTGTGGTCAATGAATACAATTGAATAAATGAACAAGTGAGTGACATTCATGAGCAGGAAGTTAGACAAGAAGTGACAATCTGGGGGAAAGCTGGGACGGCTCAGCGGGTTGAGCGCTCGCTTTGAGGCCATGAGGACCGAGGATCGAATCCCGGCTCCGGCCCAGGCAGGACCCACATGCTGAACTGGGGAGTTCCCACAGTTCGGTTCTCTAGCTGTCTCTGTCTCTGTCTCTCTCTCTATCTGTCAAAAAGTAAAATAGAAATAAATATGTACTGAAGACAAAAAGATA
>PVKE010043259.1:0-13439 GCA_004027555.1 Craseonycteris thonglongyai | reverse complement strand
AACTGTCTGGTGTGACCCAAGGTCCCCAGGTGAACAGAGATACTCTTATCAGGCAGGACCCTCAGAGGTCTTACAGGTTTTACCTCCCAAGGGACAGAAGTAAAGAGGCAAATCTTTCTTTACACAAGATGAATCCTTTACTGCACAGACAGTATATAAATGAATGGACATGGCCCGAGTTGACCACTCGCTGGGCCATAGTTTTCAGACCCCTGACCCATAGAGCTGCATTATTACAGCTCCCTCAGACACATTGGCCTTATTCTCAGACACCAACTGGCCATTAAACCCCCCTGCCCCTTCCATGGAAAGATATTGGTAAAGACCTGAATGTATTTTTTTTATAGAAATAAATCTGAATTTAGAAAGATTGCTGTTGTTAATTCCCTCTGGCCTCTTTATTATAGGAACTCACACTACACTAAGTTTGATTTCCTTGAGGATAACAGATGGCAATGAGAAGACAGGAAGCAAAGTAAAAAGTTCACATGAAATTATAGTTATCTTATCATATACCTAACAGTCTTATTATGATAACAGACACAGACTGGTAGGCATGAAATGGAAATAGTATCATTCCAAAAGGGATATGACACTGTTTAAAAAAAAAATGCCAAAATTCTTGCTACAGAGTTACAATAGGAAGGAAAGTGTTGCTATCGATTTTTCAGTGTCCTCCCTGGTGATTCAGGAAAAGGTTTTATAAAGTATGTGTTGCTACAAAGACTGGTTTTGTTCTCTCTTTTCTGAGCCTTGGGCAACTTATGAAACAGAAAACCTTTTTGAGAAATTCAACATCGTCACGGTATTTCTGTTGAATAATTTTTTTTTTTTTTTTAGTAGTGGGTGGGTGTGGGGATCTTTGTTTTAAAGGAGCCTGAAGAAATTGAAAAACAGGTCCACAGAGAACAATTAAAACCTTAGAAAGATCAGCAAAAACAAACAAACATATGACTCTATGTATGGCAGGGTTCCTCTATCTCGGCATTGTTGAAACTTTGGATCAGAGAATGTCTTGGTGTGGTGGCTGTTTTGTGTGTTGTAAGATACTTAGTGGCATCTCCAATACCATTGTGACAACCAAAAACTTTCCCCGAAGTTGCCAAATATTGCTGTGGGGCAAATTGGCCCCAGGTGAATACTACTGCTCTATGGGACTTTTAGCATTAGAGAACAAATTATCTTAAGAGAAATCATTTACTGTTTTTCAAGTACATGAGAAAAGTAATGGTTGGGGACATTAATTTTGCATTGCAGTAACCACATGTTTGTATATACAACACCTTTCTGATCATAAATGTTTACCCCCTTAAAGGACTGCTGGGAAGCTGGGATGGCTCAGTGGATTAAGCACTTGCTTTACAGCCCTGGAGCCTGAGGATCAAATCCCGACCCCAGCCCAGGCGGACCCATATGCTGAGCTGGGGTGTGCCCCCAGTTCAGTCCTTGCCGGGGCCTATACAGGAGGATCCCAGCCCAGTTCCTGCCCTGTGCGGCCCCGCACCTATGTGTGCAGTAAAACTATACGGAAAACTAATGCTGTCAACTATGGAGACTGTTCTGGGCCCTCCCCCTTCTCTCTGTCTGTCTCTGTCTGTCTGTTTCTCTCTCTCTCTCTCTCTCTCTCTCTGTCAAAAAAAAAAAAAAGCTGACAAAGCTTGCTCATTCTACCTTCCCCAAAGATTTGAAATCAAAACTAATATATGTATGTATGTTGTTATAGTGCCCTAACTCTATGTCAAACTATGCTGTAACGGATGCTTTTTGTTAGATAAACATAAGGGCTCATTAGCCCTTATATCTATTCTGAGGCAGGTATTATTATCATCCCCAGTTTAAGATACAGACACCAAGATACTTAGAGGTCAAACAACTTGCACCACACTGCACAACTGATATGCAGTAGAGCTGGGGAAAAAAAAAAGAAAAAAGAAATCAGACTATTTTCAAAGCTCACAATCCCTTGCCACTGCCATACTGCACTTACAGAAAGGTAGGCTAGGGGTCAGAAAGGGGGTTTTGTTTGTCTGTTTGTTTTGGTTTTTGTTTGTAAAGGACCACATAGCAAATATTTTAGGCTTCACAGGCCATACAGTCTCTGTTGCAGCTAGTCAACTCTGCCCATGCAGAGCACTGAAGCAGCTGTAAACAATATTGAAGTCACTAGGCATGGCTGTGTACCAATAAATCTTTATTTACCCAGACAGTGGGCAGGATTTGGCATGCAGGTGGTGTTTTGCTGACCTCAAGGGTAGACCACTTTCAGAGGTGGTTTAATTGCCACCCCATTTTTTAAAAAGGGAGGTGAACAGAACTGACTACACTGCACAATCTATTGATAACATTTCTAGATTAAGACCTTAGGTAATAGATAAGCAACTCCCCCCAGCTATTCAGCTTGTTGTGTGTTTGTGACCTCCATAAAGATTTGGGGCTGGGGTCAGCCCAGAAAAGGGTAAGAGAGAGAAAGCCTCATTTCTGTCTCATTTTGGATCTTCAGAGCATGAAGCTTCAGAACCAACCAAAGGTATAACATCTAAAGCTCTTCTATTTGTGTAATACTTTTCGGTCACGGCAGACTCCACAGGAGGGCTACCTTGATTTTGATTGCATCTTGTCAATGTTTTCTCTGTAAGGATGTCATCTCAACCCTTCAAGAGAAGCTGTCCATAAAAGGCATCGAACACTTCTCACTCATGCTGGAGCAGAGGACAGAAGGTGCCGGAACCAAGCTGCTTCTGCTCCATGAACAGGAGACCCTAACTCAGGTTTGTGAAATTACACCCTACATACATGCCCATGCTGCTACTGAGAGCAGAGGCCACCCAGCCTCAGAACCCTCACCCTGGCCTGAAATCCTTTAAACATGTTCACTGCATTGCTGTGGCCCTGCTAAAGAAAGCACTGACATTAATAATGGATTTTACACCTCAAGGCAATGTTTCCCTTTTTGTCAATTTTTTTTCATAGACTCTCAGTTGGTCTCAGAAACAGATTTGTCATTCAAAGGCTTGGCAGCCACTCTTTGGGAATAGGGCTCTGTAGAGTTATATTTTATGTCACTGTAATGACTTGTTCACCTGTTTTGATCATTGATCTCTTGAAATCATTCAAAGGAAACAGTTTCTGAGATTATTCAAATTAAGCAGAAATCATATTTAGTTGTTTTAAGTTTGTGATGTATACTTGAGACTATTTTTGGAAGCCTGAAGTGCCTGCCCCAGTCCTGCCCACTATAAATATGTGATCCACCAATGTGTCCCAGTTCCTAGTTGTCAAGATGCCACCCCCATCTGTTCTCTGGGGAGACAAGCAGGCTACTTGCTGCTGAATTCAGCACTGCACTGGCTTTTAATGTATTCCTCATAGGCAGAGTCTTTGTTAGATTTATAAGGGATTTCAACAAATTTGTCTTGTGCAGGAGAGTTCAATGAGGAGGGGACTTTGGACTCTTAGGTTCCTACTTTCCTTCCTTTGCTTTCCTTTATCATCAGCCACCACAGATGAGCAGCCCATAGCCCTCAGTCTCATGGGTCCTGCCCACTGCCAGAAAGCTAGGTCAGTGTTACTACCTCTCAGGGTGCCTGGTATATCTTTCAAAGTAGGGTGTATTTTCCCATTGAAATACTTATACTCAATAAACTTAGCCATGTAAACTATAAGAATATAAATACACACACATGCATGTGCACACACACATATAGACACATCATGGGGCTTAATAAAACTATTCTATATTTATGTAGAATTTCTAAATTGCAGTTCATGAACACTTTTATTTTACTGGATTTGTCTGCTGCATAAAAGTAGTTATCAGTACTTGAAAATACAGGTATGTGCATAAAAAGTACACATAAGTGCATAAAACTACAAATGGAACAGCTGTGTTGGCTCATGCTACATTGTCTTAGTTTCATTGTGTTGGCCCCTTTAAGGGGAATCAAAGAGATTCTGCCTTCTTATTTGGAGTCCCGTGTCTTTTTGTTCATTCAGATGTATACTAAGCACCTACTATTCATTGAATGAGTCCCTTTTGTTGCAAAAGAAGTTAAGAAACACCTAGTAATTGGCACATACTGTGCTATAAAAAATCAAAACAATCCATGGTCCTTAATGCTGAGGAACCTATGGTATATTGTAAGCTTCTTTGAACAATTTGAATGATGTTATGGTATCAGAAGTTTTCGGATGTTGGGAAACTTGTGGACTCCAGATTGGGTGCATAGGCCACAACTTCTGTCTTCCTACTTTTCACTGTGATGTCATCCAAGGTGGGCACTGCCATGATTTCTGCACTTGTCAGTCTGAAATCTAATTTAGATCCCATCCCACCCCACCCCAAGTGTGATGCAGCAATCAACTCTTGTGGGCACTCTGTGCTCTCCTGCTGGGCCCACTTTTGTGCCTTCACCCCATCCCTATCTTTGGTGTGCTATCACAATATCCAGCATCTTCCTCAGACTCCTGACTCCCATTCTGGCCAACCTGGAAATTCACACTCCCCAGGGATAGCCCAATACCATTGACTTGTCTTGTGCCCCTTCAGCTCAGGTCCCATGGCTCTGTGATATAAATTACCTTCCAGAGTCCCCCAAGGAACAGGCCTTAACTAAGTTCTGCTGGGGACCATGCCCCTGTTGGGCTTTCTCTCCTGACTGTCCTGCTTCCCCACTCCCTTACTGGCCTCTCCTGGAAACAGTTTCTTATAAGTCCCTCATCTCAGGGTCTGCTTTTAGGAAAGTCAACTGAAGCACAAGGTATATAGAGTTGTCAGGGAATGAGTATCTATGACAAATACTAAAAGAACTTCAAGCACTTCTTTCCTCGGTGTCCAATGCCACTTGCTTTTGCTTCTGTGTCCCTTAGCCATTTCTCATTCAGCACTGAGGATTCTTGTGATTGGTCTGCTCTTCTAGGTGACACAGAGGCCCAGCTCCCATAAGATGAGGTGTCTTTTCCGAATTAGCTTTGTCCCAAAGGATCCAATTGATCTGCTAAGGAGAGATCCAGTTGCTTTTGAGTATCTCTACGTTCAGGTATGTGAGAATTTGCACATATTTTATATGAACGCTGTGGGATGAATTAACTGGGTATTTTTTCCTTAATTCTTTAATTTGGGGATCTCTTTTTTTCCCCACCTCAGTCTCAATGCATTGTAAATGATTTCATGGTGCTTTTTAAAAATGTTTACTTTGGATTCTAAAATAGTTTTATACTTATAAAAGAGTTGTCAGAGTAATAAAAAGTCTTTGCTATCCTTCACCCAGGTTCACCAACTGTTCATATTTTACCACATTTACTTTAGCTTTAGTGTTTGTACATGTTTCCTCCCCCTCACACAAACAATTTTTTTCTCAACCATATGAATATCAGGGTCCAAAATTATGCTCATTTACCCCTAACTATTTCAGATATGTATTTTCTGGTACCAAGGACATTTTCTTAAGCAACCATTGTGCAATCGATGAAATCAGGAAATTCAACACTGATGCATTTCCATTATCTGATCTTCAGTCCATATAACTGACATAAATCAGTAGATCTATGAATGGTGCTATGTGCCCATGTTGATTTTAAAGTACTAAAGAGATGCAATAGAATTAGCCTAGAGAACAAAAGAGTAACCAGAGCAATATATATCGCATGACAAAGATAAAATTTGAGTTAACCTAGTGGCTCCTCATGAGGATTGTAGCCATTGACTAGATGAATTGTGACAATGAACCTGGGTTTCAATAGTGACAATATCTATTCACCTCCTAGTCATCAATAGACCATGAGGGATTTTTCAGATTTGAGCATACATAATAATGGTAAGCCCTAATCATCCAGACTGTTCTAATTCATAATTTTAATGAGATATGCTGACATTTACCTGTCCACTCTCTATTAAGAAAACGATTGTTACACCAATTAGCAAGCAGGATAATACCCAAGGGTACAAAATGTTTTCAAACACTTCAGCAGTATCGGTTTCTTTTTTAACATCTAACATATTCATTATAAATGAACTCTTTGTGGGCTTAAACTGAAGTCTGTTGGGACCTGTGTTTAGCAAAATAATGACCATCACTTGCTTGTGTAACTGTATTTTAAGTAATATACTTGAGAGTAATAAAAGTGTGATTACTACTAAAATATATTTCAGACTCCACACTAATTCTCCAGGATCAATCAGAACTAATTATATAATGTAATTAAGTTACTAATTAACTTGATAAAAAAATTTACCCAAAAGTCCAGTTAAAATACAGGAGATACATACACACACACACACACACACACACACACACACACACACACACACACACACACACAGTGTAATAGGGATAGGAAAAAACAGTTCCAGTCCCAATTCTTAGGAGATGCAATAGTGATGACTCACCTTTATAAAGCACATTCCATTTTATGAAACATTCTTACAAGTATACCAGAAAACTTGAGGGTTGATTGTTAGCACGTTTTTCATATAAGAATACTGAGACAAAAGAGAGATGAAATGCCATGTCCAAGGTCTTTTGATTAGTAGTTGATAGAGCCTAGGATTGAACCTGGGGCTTTTGTCTCCAAATTCTTTGTAAAACTCCTGTTCCAAATCTATTATGCAATAGTAGTCACAGAAGAAAGTGATTTGTCAAAAAACTGATTTAAGTGCCTGTTATTGCCTGGTACTATGCTAAATGCATTCCTCACCTTCATGAGACTCTATAAAGTGATACTATTCGGGACCTTAACCCAGTGGTGCCCCATTATAGAAAACCCTGGGAACTTGGAAATAACTGGTAAACCCAAGACTAGCAAAACAAAATGTCAGCCTGGAATTGCTCTCAGGATCTACCTTTACTCTGAAGGCCCTATCTCCCACCTCATGTCGGACCCACTTCCAACAAGCAGTGCTGTGCAAGCCTGATAGGTATAAAATTTTAAGGGGGAGCAAAGATGGAAGGCAATATTAGGAATGGAAGGGGGAAAGAATATGACTTCATGCTTAGGAGTGAAGGGATCAGTAAGAGGCACGCATCCAAAGCATATGGATCTGACATGCAGTGCACAGCACCGATACACAATGGGGAAGTATTTGAAAGGTAAATATTGTGCGCAGAAACCGTGCAGGGGTATACATTCCCACTTAGTGAAATCAACATATGAAGTGGTCACAAGTGTGCTTCTCTTGGAAAGGACGTAAACAAATCCTAATACAATTTTCCATCTGAAATAGTCTTGGGACAAAGTAAAGACTAAGAAAGGGAGAAAGAGGCTACGTCATATTTTCTAGCCCCAAGAGCCTCCTTTCCCAGAACAAAAATATGTAAACCCACATGCAGAATATGCTTAAGTAATGCTATGCTTCCAATTGTCAACATTTGGCCCAAACTTTGGTCCTAATGAGTGAGGAGAAGGCTACCCTAAAATCATTTGCTGTGATCATATAGGACTTCACACTTTATAGCACTCTCAGCCACTCTTCAGTATGATGCTAACCACAGATTCTGTGAGGTAGGTAACTCACTTTTACAAATGAACAAACTGAGGCCAAGACATAGGGTGACTCCCTCAAAGTCACAATGGGGACAGTCATTGTTGGAATAAACTGAGGATTTTAATAGCTACCACTTTACTGAGTGCGCCAATGCACCGTGATAAAGCACTTGGTGTGTCACTAGAAGGAAGATAGTATGGATACCCATCACACAGATGACAAAACCGAGGCTGCAAGAGTTAAACTGGTTCAAGTTACATATACAGGTAGTCATTGACAAAGCCAGGTCTCCAAAGCAGGTGGGGTAGATCCAGGACTGCTGTTCCCCATCGCCTTGCTAATTCTGCTTCCCCGAAGCTGCTCTACACTAGAACGAAGAGGAAGCTGATGATGAGCACTATTAACACACATGAGTGCCTATAGTTTCCCAGGTAGAGTTCTAAGGGCTTCACATTGTTAAGTCATTTCATCCTCACCACAACCCTGTGAATAGGGAGCATTACTATCCCCAGTTTACAGAAGAGGAAACTGAGGAACAGAACAATTAAGGAACTTGCTCCAGATCCTGTGAAGTGGAGGAACAGGATTTGAACCCAGGGTTTCAACCCTGGCAGCTAAGCTCCAGAAGCCACCATGCTATCAGTGTGTCATTGCGGCACCTGTGTTTGTAAATTTCATACCTAAATTCCTCATTATTTTTACAAAAAGCTAAATATTTAACTAGCAGCTCACTTGTCGATTGATGTTAAATGTTTTGTGTGGTCTCTGTGTTTGTGAGTGCAATTAAATATTGGCTCGATGCCAAGCAGCGCAGTGGAAATGTTCCTACATTTAGCCTCCTTGCCTCTAAAGTGAGGGGGAATGCAGGTTGCCTGTCCCCCTCTAAGGCAACATCGTGCAGCCCATTCTTGAACAAGTTGCGCCCTCTGCTGGTGTCTTTTCAGAGTTGTAACGATGTCGTCCAAGAGCGCTTTGGGCCAGAGCTGAAATACGACATAGCCCTGCGGCTGGCGGCCTTGCAAATGTACATCGCAACCGTTACCACCAAGCAAACGCAGAAAATCTCCCTGAAGTACATCGAGTAAGTGTTTACTCAGGGCCATTCCGGAGACAAACATGCTGGCCCCTTAACGCCCAGGTGTAATTTTGACCTGTCTCTATTTCCAAAATTGATCTTTTTTGTGGCAGAGCATTTGTTAAACATGGGCAAAATATGTAAATAGCATGTTCATTTTCTTTTTTTTTTTTTATCTTTTCACATTTATAGAGAGAAATTATCTTTTTGTCTTCAGTGCATATTTATTTCTATTTTACTTTTTGACAGATAGAGAGAGAGACAGAGACAGAGACAGTCAGAGAACCGAACTGTGGGAACTCCCCAGTTCAACACGTGGGTCCTGCCTGGGCCGGAGCCGGGACTCGATCCCCGGTCCTCATGGCCTCAAAGCGAGCGCTCAACCCGCCGAGCCGTCCCGGCTTTCCCAACATGTTCATTTTCTTGGTGGAAGAGATCCACTTCTTACAGAATTGTGGTTACAATGAGGATCATATTTTCAAAGAAACACACATTTTCAAAATCCTAAAATGGACTTGGTTCTGAGACAAGCTTTGGTCTCGGCATTTTTCAGACATTAAGTTGTTTAATTCTCACAATATCCCTATGAGATCAATAGGTTTTTAGCTCCATTTTACAGATGAGCAAACCAAGGAACCAAATGGTTCAGTAACTTGCCCAAATCACACAGGCTATTTATTAGAGGGGGCAGGATTCAACCCCGGGCAGTGGGACTCCACATTGCATTATAATTTGTGTGATCATTGGAAGCACCTGTGTTTAGAAAGTGGCCTGCATAACCCGAGGTTACTTTTAGATGATCAAAATGCAGTATGAAAAGTAACATTCTTAGTCATAATCAGGAAGGGGGCTATTTGTAATAAAGAGTGTGACAGAGTAGGAAAAGATGCCACACAATCAAACTTTGCTTTGTACATCAGATGTTACTTGGGAAATATGAATGCCTTGTCCTGCTGAGTACCTGTTTACAGCCTCCATGTACTATCTCTTTGGCTGGAGAAGAGCCCTCTTCTTAGATAAAAGCAATTTGTGTTGCCCTCAGTTGATGAGTCTATTTTAGGGTTGTCCTTGATAAGAACCCTTTGTCACCCAGTCTCTATTGCCCCCCTTTTACAGGTGATTCACTACCCTAAAGCAGCCATGCTTCCTTAATCCTAGCAGCTCTAATCCTCAGAGAAAGGGGCACTCATATTCAAAGTTCAGCAGGGCTGAAGCCAAATTTCCACATAACACTAGAAGCCTTAGAATCCTCTGCATCTTTACCTCCAAAAGATGTACAAGCTACCACATTTTTCCGTGTATAAGACAATACTTTTATCTGAAATTGTTAGATCAAAAATTGGGGGTGGTCTTATACATGGGAATAACCCATGTATTGATTTCTTAATGTTAGGTTAGAAAAGTAGGGGTCGTCTTTACATGAAACATCTTATACACAGAAAAATACGGCAATTGAAATCCCGCTTCCCAACCCCACGGGCTGCCTATAAATCCATTCTAAATTCTACAGTGCCAGGTTGACCCAGGGGGCAAAATAGCTTCTTCTTGACAGGTTCTTGAGCCCATGGTGGAGAGAATTAGAATTCCACTTTGCTGACTCCAATGCCACTGTTCTTGCAACTCAGTTCTGCTGTCGATGCCTAGGGACAACTGCTTGCATGCACTCTGAGAACCTTAGATCCTCCAGTCTCAGTCCATTCCTTTTCACAGATGGGTTTTCTCGTTCTCTCTTGCCACACGTGCTGTGATTGTGGCCTAAGAGAGGCTCGGCTCACAAAAAAGTCTCACACTCAGGTAGACACATTGACAACCTCATTCACTACTTCCCTCTTTGTAGGTCTTGGGTGTGGAGAACACGAGCTCCCACTTGCAATGACTGTCACCTAACTGAAATGCATTTCTGTTCCTACTCTCTGTATCTACGTTTGAACATAGTGTAGTCAAAAACCTCCGAAGGTAACGAGTTTGATGATGAATCTTACAGAGTCTAGGATAATGTTCTTATTAATTTATATACCCAACAAATGTTAATTGAGCATTTTATATGGTATTCATACTAAGACAGTAGAAAGTACTAAAATGTATAAAGTTTAATCTTAACCATTGAACAACTTATGATCTGATTATAAAGACAAGACATAAACATATGAAAAATACTGATTTAATAATGACACAAGTAGCATTATAAGGTATTCCTTGAGAAGTGTCAAATTATGGGTAAAGATGGTAAGTATACGATGAGAAGGAGGAGGAAGAAAATGGTGATCACGAAAACACCATCTTAACTAATGAAGAAGAGTGTGAGTGGTCAAATGAGGGAAGGCTGTTTTTCTACCCTTCTTTGCAGAGGATTGGAGCAGTAGAAATAACCAGAACATTTGCAAATGTCTTCACATAATCTAGAACAAGCTTATCTAAGCTACAACCCATGGGCCACATATGGCCCAGGACAGCTTTGAGTGTGGTCCAACACAAACATGTAAACTTTATTAAAACATTAAAAGATTTCTTTTGCAATTTTTTTTTAAGTTCATCAGCTATGGCTAGTGTTAGTGTATTTTAAGTGTTTGGCCCAAGACAATTCTTCTTCTTCCAATGTGGCCCAAGGAAGCCAAAAGGTTGCAGCCCCTCGTCTAGGAGATCATGATTGGAGTTCCTAGAATTCAAAATATGGAACCTTCTTAGGATAGAGTGGTAGTTATTGCTGGAGACATGGGCTCCTGGCAAAAATATGTTAAGCCAGTCCCATTTTTTTTCTCAAATATCCACATCTATGAGATGTTTTTACCTGCACGTCAGTACCAGACATACTTAAGGGTCATGAACCCCACCCTAGCTGTGTACCAGCGGCACTCTCCTCCACCCCCCATGCAAGAAATGTTGATGGAAGGAATTAGATAGACATAAACAGGCTACGAGGAAAGAGAACCGTGTGTTTCTAGAGAGATAACCATTGATAAGAGAGATGAGGAGGCAAAAATAGTTTGAAGGCCTGAAATAATTGCATCCATCCTCAGAGAAGAGAAAAAGAGTGTGGGCAGGCAGAGAAAAGTGACAATGGGAAGAAACAAAGGGATGGAGAGAAATTGGTGTTAGAAATACAAACTCAGATATCAAGATACGCAAATGTATGTGTTAAAGATAAAATAGTGTTTCCTGGGGACAAACTAAAAGTTGCTTCCCTGGTTGGGAACTTGATACCATTTCTAGCTTGCAAAGATTTCATTTGTTTCAACAAATATCAGTGCCATTTTGTCTTAGATAACTCATCATTACAAGAATGTGAAATGAAAGCTATGCTCTTTATTGCAGAAAAGAATGGGGATTAGAGACTTTCCTTCCTTCTGCTGTGCTGCAAAGCATGAAAGAGAAGAACATAAAGAAAGCACTTTCACACCTTGTCAAAGCAAATCAAAACTTGGTACCACCCGGTAAAAAGGTATCACATTTGCATCTTAATAGAAAATGGATTTTAAAGAGAGAGGCTTGAATGCATTTTTTTTAATGTTTAAAATTAGCCCATGAATAAAATACTTAGCACCACATTTTCAGAAGCAGTCACACTATATAAGCTGTCTTTTTAAACTATTAACATGTTTCTAAGACTAATGAAAAATAAGTGTTCTTCTGGAAACCTATTTATTTCTTGCAAATTATAGACTCTGTGTTGTATGGTGTGTGTGTGTGTGTGTGTGTGTGTGTGTGTGTGTGTTCGCACGTGTGTGCAGGAGAAACTTATATAGCCTCTGATTGATGGATGGAGTTGCAAGATAATTTGGCATTTTCCCATCATGCTCTGACTTCCACTCCGACCAGCTTAACTGCACAGCAGGTAGCATGGGTCCTTGCAGAGCAGATGCCACATCCATTCAACCAGGCTGCTCTAACTCAGCACTATTGCCATTTGGGACCAGATCATTCTTTGTTGTGGGAGAGGGGCAGCCCTGTGTATTGTGTGATGTTTAGAGCGTCCCTGGCCTCTACCCACGAGATGCCAGTAGCACTGTGCCCCCTTACTTGTCACAAATGAAAGTTTCTCCAGACATGTTCCCTGGGGAACAAAATCATCCCAGGTCAACAACCATTGAATTAAGTCTTATTTTTGGAAGGTCAATAACATTATTTTTTTCATTCGCCATCATTAACGTTAAAAATCTCTTTGTTTTTAATCAGGTAGAAGAAACACAATGGACATTTTAAAATATACTATTGGTCAGATTAGAGAGCTATGTTTATAGGAAATGAAAAGCGAAGTATTTCAAGAACCAGAGAGAGAAGGAGTGTTAAATGCTGCACCTATAAAATTGGAAGCAACCTAACAACCCAACATTTTCCAGTTGATAATGGGCATAGCAACCTGTGTGATGCTAATACAAATTCCTGTTTAAATGGGTAATTCTTCGGTGTTAGGATCTGATTTTAAGTCCTTTCCACTTGCTAAGACATGCTTATTTCTATTCCCTCCTAACCCCGTGGCTTAAAAAATTAATAATCAGGTTCAACAAATTAGCAGCACCTTCAACTTACTTCACAAGTTCTGTAGTTAGCTCACATAAATATAGCAGAACATTATGCATCAAGATTTTTTTTTTCATTTTAGTTCTCATTTGCCCAAAGCTAATTTCTTTTAATTAACTTGATAGGATTTTTTTCAACCCTGGCCCACTGGTTTTTGTAATAATTTAGATAACTGCTCTGAGATCGATCTTTCTACCATACATCATGATCCTTCTATAAAGGTCATTCTTTCTAGCCAAGAGTGAGTGGTTTGTTTTTAAATCGATTTGCAAAGTGCTTTGGGTTTTTTAAAGAAGTAAGGTGGACAAAAAGTGCTAAATAACAGTTACATAAAGGGTTGTGCACTTAGGTAAGGTTAACAAATGA
>PVKE010043258.1:0-13439 GCA_004027555.1 Craseonycteris thonglongyai | reverse complement strand
CTCTTAAAAAATACTCACTGCTTTTAACTCCAAATTACCACCCATGTGAAATTCAATGGTTTTGCCCATAATGAACACTCCTTCATTTCCACGCACTATAGCACGCCCATCAACTTTTATATTTAAATCACTAGTAGCATTGCTGGTAATCTGAAAATTAAAAAAAAAAAAAAAAAGAACAATAGTGAAAATAGCTTCTAAATTAAAGTGAGAATTATTATCAAAGTTAGAGGAAGTAGGAGTTTCAACCATGAAATATGAAAGGCAACTGTTTTCATTCACATTTTACAGATGTTAAGATAAAGAGAGATGGCTTAATAATGATCACATAAACTAGTTAATGACATATCCAGAACGAATTCTTTCCATTGTTACGGAATTTCTTTAATATCCCTATCGAACAGTAAAACTCCCTTCCCATTTTGTAACTTTAGACAATAATTCTCTTCTATTAATAAAGCAAAGAAAATAAATCATACCCTTTCAGTAGATGCTTTTTGAACATTCAAACTTTTCACTCCACTTGGTAAATGAAACTCATGAGTTTCATAGTCTGTGCTGAATAAGATATTTTGAGTCCTTGGGTCAAAAAACTGCATTCCAATGTCACTTGTAATAGAAGTTTTGTTCTTTTCTACATTGAGCTTTGTTGTCCCTTGCTGAAAAACAATCTTCAGAAAAACACTTTTGATGAATATATTTTCAAAGAAGACTGCATCCCAAATTCATCAAGAACACTGTAAGTAAGAACTCTCTATAATAATTAACTAACTTCAAATAATTTTAACTGCATCTGTCTGTCCACTCACTTGGGAGAAGAGTTCATTAAATGAGGGCCTACATGTTTATTTGCTTATACTACTCTGTACAAATACATGGGTCACAAAGCACATGGACTGAGGCCTAAGATAGGAAGAGGAGGTAAGGATACCACCTTGAGGTTCTAAGCAGTTAGAAACCTGTTATAGCAGACACTTGGCAAGGCTGCCACTGACTAGATTGGTATATTCTCTTTTAGATTCCCAGAAAGTAGAGGGTATTTTAATCTGGGAAGGTGCTTTTAAAAATGTTTTTCTCGTATGGAGAAGAAAAGCGTAAACTATGTATTCTTATAGTACTTATATCACAGAAAATGCTACCAAGGAACAAAATCTAGTATACGAAGAAAGTGTCTAATATTAATAAATTATAAGACCAACAATATTATTAAATATATTTATGAACTTTCTCTAAAGAAAATATTCATTTCTAATAATCAACCCTAGGTTTTTAACAGAGAATTTTTCTTTAATGTCATTCAATGTGGTCACTTACAGGCTGATTGTTGCCAGTGATGACCAAATTTTCATTTCGCCTTCCTCCAACTGTGCTCTTATAAAGAGGATGAATAACTCCCATGTCAGAGACTTGCTTAAATCGCAGCAGACCACTTTCATGAAACTCCATGCTGTCACAGCCATTTGGTCCAATGCGAATCACAGCCCAGATAACAAGTGTTATCTAAAAAAGAGAACAAGCCCTCTGTCAATAGGTAACATACATTTAAGTTAATTGGGGAAAAAAAGGTAACTGTCAAAGGATTAAACTTCCTAAAGTGTTTTATCAGTGAGAGGAACATAGCAGTTGGTTTTCCACTTATAAGCAAAACCAATTTTTTTATCAAGGTATGACATGCTAATAGTGAAAAGTTAAAGAGTGCTAATAGTGAAAAGTTAAAGAGTGCTAAAAGGTTCTAACTGTTATAATAAAAACAAGAGCAGTTTCTCATTGTGTCCACCCTCTCCCTATCTCATCCAGGGACAACCACTTTCAACAATTTTCATTATTTTGTCTTGAATTTGTCTTCATATTTCTAAATTATATATGTATATTATTTCTCATTGTTCAATTTTAGGTTTTATTTATTAATTTCCTATTTTAGCAGGTGAGAATTTTAGCTCATCTATATGTCTTCTCCCTCGACTCCAATCTCACTCCAGTTTTGGTTAAATCCATGTTCAGTATTTTCAGTTTAGTGAGCATGGAAGTCTTATTCACTGCTAAGCCAAATACTGTATTATGGTGGCAGTTCCTTTCTTGTACTTTGTGTCTCTTAAGAGTTTATAATATTTGTTTTTCATTTGCTTAGTTTCTTTGAAAATCTCTTTTCAAACCCTCCAACACTTCTGTCAAATGTCTTTTAATAAAATGTTCTAGAAGTTCAAACCTCTCCAATAATTGATAAGTTCTACTTTTCTCTCCCAAGAAATCTTTCTGGACTCCCTATTCTCTTGCTCCAGTCTGGACTGTTGCCCTCTGGGTCTGCTGCGTAGCTGTAATCACAAACTTCTTCCTTCACTCTCATGCTGGAACTTCCTCTTGTCTTTCTCCCAGATTTTTCAGTTTCTTGTATCCTTATCTTCAGCTTTCTCGGTTTAGTACCTTCTTTGGGTAGTGCACATCCTCCAGTGGCTTCCTTAAAAAGAATGTATGTGAAGTAAAATTTTTTGAGAGTGTGCATGGCTAAAAAATACCTTTATAATCCCTCACATTTGATTGATAGTCTAGCTTGGTATACATTTCTAGATTGGAAATTGTTTTCTCACTGAATTTTGAAGACCCTTGCTTTTTGCTGGCTAGTTTCCAGAGATGCTTTTGAGAGGTCCAATGCCAATCTGATTCTGTATCCATTATACATGACCTGTTTCTTTTTCTTCTGAAAAATTTTAGGATCTTCTCTTTATTCCTGGTTTTCTTAAATTTCACAGTAATGACTTTGGTATGGGATTTTTCTATGCATTATGTTGGGTCCAGAATGTAGTTTTTAATTTGTTCTCGGAATTTTTCCTGATTTATTTATTTGACAACTTTCTTCCCAGTGTGTCCCCTCTTCTCTGTTTCTGAAACTCTTTTTAACAGAGTATTACAGTTCCTTGATTGATTTTTTAATTTTGTTGAACTTTCTGGAAGAGTTCCTGTTCTTTTTGCTCTTTGTTGTACCTCATTTATTTTTATTTTTCAATTACATCTGACATATAATATTATATTGGTTTCAGGTGTACAGCATAGTGATGAGACATTTCTACAACTTACAAAATCTTTATTCTGATACATCTGGTTCCCATCTGACATCATAGTTATTACAGTGTTATTGATTGTAGGCCCTATGCTGCACTTTTACATCCCTGTAACTATTTTGTGGATATAAATTTGTATTTCTTTTATTTCTTTTTATTTTTTATTTTTATTTATTTATTTATTTATTTTTGACAGCGAGAGAGAGAGAGAGAGAGAGAGAGAGAGATACAGAGATACAGAGATACAGAGATACGGAGACAGAGAGAGAACTGAACTGGGGGAGCTCCCAGTTCAGCATATGGTTCCACACGGGCCGGGGCCGGGATTCGATCCCCTGTCCCCAGCACTGCAAAGTGAGTGCTTAACCCACTGAGCCATCCCGGCTTCCCCTAAATTTGTATTTCTTGATTTCATCACCTTTTTCACCCACCACTCTCATGCTTCTCCCAACACCCCCACAAGTCTGGTACCCATCTGACACCACCCATAGTTGTGGCATCATTATTGACTATATCCTCATGTTATATCCTATGTCCCATAACTTTGTAACCACCAAACTGAGTTTCACAATCCCTTTCCCTTATTTCAACCCTCCCCAAACCCTTTTCCCATTTGGCAATAAACCAAGGTTTTCTACAGCTATGAATCTGTTCCTATTCCGCTTGTTTATTTTCTTCTTTGGATTTCGCCTATAAGCAAAGTCAGCTTGCATCTACCTTCTATTTGACATTCCATTCAGTGCAATACCCTCCATGTCTTTTGACTGGAACTTTTAATCCATTTAAATGGAAGGTAATTGCTGATATGTAGCTATTGACATTTTATTATTCATAATTTTGCTTCCTCCCCCTCCCCCCCTTCTTAAAATAGTCTCTCTAACATTCCTTGAAATACTGGTTTGGTGGTCATGAACTCCTTTAGCTTTTTCTAGTCTGGAAGCTCTTTACTTGTCCTTCAATTTTGAATGATAGTCTTGCTGGGTAATCTTGGTTGTAGGTCCTTGCTTTTTATCACATTGAATATTTTCTGCCACTCCCTCTGGCCTGCAAAGTTTCTGTTGAGAAATCAGCTGTCAGTCTTATGGGAACTCCCTTATAAGTTACTATTTGCTTTTCTCTTGCTGCTTTTAGGATTCTTTATCCTTAACCTTGGCCATTTAAATTATAATGTGTCTTGGTGTGGTCCTATTTGGGTTTATCATGTTTGGGACTCTTCATGCTACCTGTGCTTGTATGTCTGTTTCCTTTACCAGGTTAAGAAAGTTTTCAGTCATTATTTCTTCAAATAGGTTCTCAATTCCATGTTTTCTCTTTCTCCTTCTAGTACTCCTATGATGTGAATGCTGTTATGCTCAATGTTGTTCCAGAGGACTCTTAAACTATCCTCACTGGGGGTGGGGGTGGGGGTGGGGGTGGGGGAGGGAATTCTTTTTTCTGTTCTGATTGGATGTTTTCGGCTACCTTGTCTTCCAGTTCGTGGATTCGACCCTTTGCTCCATCTAGTCTGCTGGTGATTCCTTCTATTGCATTCTGAATTTCAGCTATTGTATGCTTCATTTTTTTTTTTTAAGATTTATTTATTTATTTTTTTTTGACAGAGAGAGACAGAGAGAAGGGGGAGGGCCCAGAGCAGTCTCCATAGTTGACAGCATTAGTTTTCCAAATAGTTTTACTCCAAAGGTGGGCACAGGGCTATGCAGGACAGGAAATGGGCTGGAAGCCTCCTGCATAGGCCCAGCAAGAACTGAACTGGGGGCATACCCCAGTTCAGCATATGGGTCCGCATGGGCTAGGGCCAGGATTTGATCCTCAGGCTCCGGGGCTGCAAAGCAAGTGCTTAACCTGCTGAGCCATCCCAGATTCCCCTGTATTCTTCATTTCTGACTGGTTCTTTTCTATGGTTTCTATGTCCTTCTTTATGCTTGATATCTTTCTGTTAAAGTTTTCACTAAGTTCCTTGAGCATCCTTATAACCATGGCCCTTGCTTCCATCTTGTTTTCTTCTTCTTCTGGAATTTTCTGCTGTTCTCTTATTTGAGATATATTTGTTTCCTCATTTTGGATGCCTGTCTGTGTTTGTTTCTATGTACTAGGTAGATCTGCTACATCTCCTAGTATTGCTGTAGTAGTAGGTGCCCTATGCAGCCCTGGCATCACTTCCCTGGTCACCAGCATGAGGTGCTCCTTTAGATTCTGGGTTTGGTGCCAATGCTGTGCCTGGAGCTACTCAGCAAAAGTCTCAGAGCACACCAATGCCAGAGCCGCCTGCCTGGGGCCTCTGGACTTAAATAGTTTTCCAAGAAAGACTGCAATATGGACAGGACTAGATGCTCACCGAAGAAAGTATCTCTGGTGTTGGTGGATTTGGGGGGGTTGAGGTTCCAGTTAGTCAACTTGGCCAAATCTGAACCAAACCAATCAAGTTCAGATTTGGCTGTGTGGGGGTGGGTACAACACAGGAAAGATGGCACCCACCGGTGAGCTGCATGGGCAGAGAACCCACCCAGGAAAAACGACCACTATCCTCTGGCCCTCATCCCAAAGCCACACACCTCAGTCTACCTCCATATATTTCCAGTGCCCACGAGTCACCGTCCCTTTGTTGGAGTCCAGGGTGAGTACTCACAAGTGACAGGCATGTTAATAGGATCTCTGGGCTTCCCATAGCCTTCTGTCCCAACTGGACAGTCAAAATTCTCACTGTTTTTCACAGTCAGATGTTGTAGGGCTCCTCTTCCTAGCACCAATACTCTGGGCTGGGGTCCATTGCTTCTCTAGGAGGAAATTCTACAGCTGAGATACCACTGAAGGTTTGGTTCCTTTAGCATCTGCACCCCTTCTATCAGTCTGAATGTGGTATCCTCTTCTTTGTGTCCTTAGTTATAAAACTTCTGTTCAGTTAGACTTCAGATGGTTCTCCAGGTTGGTTATTCAATAGTTTAGTTGTAATTTTAATGTGCTCATGGAACAAAGCAGGCACAGTGTTTACCTACTCCACCATCTTGAATCTTCTTGACTCCAAGAGTTCCTTTTATTTATCTTTCAATATCTATATATCTTTCAATCATCTACTTACCTACTACCTACACATGTATCTATTACCCATCTATCATTTGTACTTCTATGAGTTGTTCCTTATTCTTTAATTACTCTTTTTTGATAGCATTTTTCCTTGTTTCATGGATGCAATATTTTCTTATCTAAGATTTTGATTTTAGTGCATTTTTGTTTTAAGTTTTCTGTTATTTATCACATTTTCTCTTTCTCTTTAAATTCCTACTCTCCCCATACTTTGGACATTTTTAGTCTCTATCATTTTTCAATTCCTCCAAAATATATTGATCACTTATGGCTCAGTGTTCATATTTAATAGTGAGGTTGCAAAAAGTCCATAGGAAGTTCTCTGTGTCAGGTGGGGTTTGTGACTGACAGGCTTCACAAGAGGGAAATCATGCGACTTTTTGACTGGGACATGCCACGTGTCAATATATTAGGTCTTGTCTCTAGGTTCTCCAGTTTCTTCAGAGAAGGCTATTTTATCTCTTGCTCAGGATATCTTGTGCCTGGGGTATCAGGGAACTGGAGGTGAAGGATAAAGACAAGGGAGCCCTGAAAAGGGTGTCTCAGTGTTCAGGATTCAGATTTCCCTGCTTTCAGCATAAAAACTCATCTTTCACTCCTCGGTGCAAATAACCTCAGGCAGAAAGAATTCCCTCTGGTTCAGTGTATTTTTGTGTGGGGTTAGGAGAAATGGCTGTCTCACTCCTGGCTGGAAGACAGACGAAGGCTAGGGCTCTCATGGCTCCTTCTACAGATTTTCAAACAAGCTCTGTTTTCAGCTCCTGCTTCATTCCTGCTTTTTGGGATTCTTATACTTCCAATTCCTGAGGCTTTTCAGGATTCTGCAAAGCACTTTAACCAACACACCCTACAACCTCCTTCCCAACACATACAGCAGTTTCTCTTCTCTGGTAAGTTATATGTCATTCTTTCTTCTCCCCCTTGCCTTCATATATTATGGTTTAGGATTTCCGTTACTTCCTACCTCCTTCTAAGATATTTCTATCTCTTAACATTTTCACCCTGCGATGAGCTTTTTAGAGAGGAAGGGGATGGTACTTCACTCTGTCATCTCAATCAAAAGTTTCCAATAAAATAAGTTTACAAAATAAATTCAGAATTGTGCCCCTAGTAAAGCTATTCATAGTACCAGCACTTTTCAATTTAAGAATTAGGTACAAATGTTTTGGAAGTACATAAAATACAAAGAAATAGTTTGAGAATATTAGAAGTAAAAGATTAAGTAAATGGAATCACTTTAGAACTGCCCAGTCCATGTTCATGATCAGTGGTAAGTATACCAATAATCATGCTCTGAAAATATCTACCCACACACATGCCAGAGGGTTTCAAATTTAACCCTCAGATAGTTATGACCCTGGATTAAAAGTCTTCTTCATTAAAAAAGAAAATATCCCCCACTACAGAATTTGACTGGCTTTAAAAAAAAAAGAAAAAGAAAAAGAAAATATCTTTGGAAAAGGCAACATACCAGGTCCTTAGCACCTTAGTGTAGACCAGCCTACCAGATCCTTTCATTCTTTGACAAAAGAGATTTAAGACTATAAAACATAACCCTTTACTGCCATCCAAGGGTTCACAATTTTAAAATCTAGCTGAGGAAACAAGACTAAATGTGGGAAAAGGTGAATGAAAACAGAAAGGATTATATTTTTTAGGAGAGGTAAAGGTAATAAAATAATCTTGAAAAGGTCTTGTGTATTGAGTTGATCCTATCCTTTTAAAAATTAAGTCCTTTAAAGGGAAGAATCCATAAACATTTTTTTTCCTAAATAAAATGAATACATGGCAATATTAGCATACTAGTTTTTTTATATATATATATAAAAGTTATTAAAACCCAATAAGAGAAAACACATGTAGAAAAGCAGAAAGTAAGAGGGTCTTGAAAGAAACAAGAATAATAGATGAAAAATTCCCCTTGGTAATGAAAGAAAGAATAATTTGTACCACATACTCACAATTAAGTTGACGACAGCCAGGATAAACACGAGGATAATCACACAGATGGCTAAATTGCCCTTTCTTCCTCTCAAGCCTGTTTTATGGAGGCGATCTTCATTAATTGGAATATATCCAGCTTTAAAGTTACTATTGTGCTCTTTATTGACATTCCTTCTCTCAACAGCCTTCTCACGCATGGACTTCTTTACAGGACCATAGGAACTTCGCTAAAACAAAGTACAAGACATAGGAACAACTTTACTCTTTTTTTTGGATGCATTTACTAAGGGCACATTCATAACCAAAAAAGATGAATTGGTTAGTGATATATTTTCCACTAATAAACTTCAAGCCACATTTAGTTGCAGGCACTAAGTAAGGATATTACTGTGCTTGAGGGTAGTAGAGACAAACTTTCAGTTTGACTATTTGATAACACATTTCCACTCTCTGCTGTGAATAGTCCTACTTTAGTAAAGTGTACAGTTAGCTCATTTGGGGAAAGAACAGACATAAACATTCTACAATGGTAATCTTGTTTTTATTACTGATTTATAATTACTTAATTATAAATATACTTTTTCATTTATATGAAAAGAATTTGGAAAGGCTAACATTATTCTAGACCCACAGTTTTCAAAGTATGGGCTGGGGAACCCTGGAGGGGTCCCCTGAATCCTCTCAGGGGTCTGGAGGGTAAAGACTATTTTCAAAATAACACTAAGATGTTATTTTTATTTGTTATTCTCCTTCTCTCATGAATGTACTGTGGAGCTTTCCAGAGGCTACATGACTATATAGGATGATACCATTGCTCTAATAGGTAATGGAATGAGTGCTTATGTATTCCTATGTTTAAATTTTTCTCAGTTTTAGCTTCTAATATGTTAAATATCAATGGATATAACCCACATAAACAAAACTTCTTTGGGATCCTCAGTAATTTTTTAGTATAAGGAGAACTTGAGATAAAAAATTTTGAGAACCTCTGACTTAGACTATGGTTGAATGACATTTTAAGTAATAACCTGGCACATCATGAACACAAAATAATGGATAGAAATGAGTACTGTCCAATTTACATGTTTTTTAGAACTCTGAAAAAAATTTATTTATTAAATAGGTATTTATTAAATACTTCAAGCACTAGTAACATAAATAGGAATACAAAAGAAATACAGGACAGGATCCTTAACCTCTGGATATACAAATGTGATTTGGGTACATGAAATAATTAGCAATACAATAAAGGATTCTGTGTGTTCAGGTGCTAAAACTAATAGTATAGATAATATATGCTGTGGAATTCAATGAGAAGAGAGACAGGATGGTCTGAAGTTGTTAGGGAAACCAGAAGGAGTAGGTGGTGGGCGAGATCTGGTAATTTAGGGAGAATAAAGTTGTAAAAGTAGGGCAGGTTGTTAAAGTTCTTGGACAGCTGGATACAAATTCTAGTCTTTACGCCTGTTTAATTGGGAGTCACTGGAGATTTCTGAACATGAATGGCATATATATTATGTTTCAGGATGCTAACTGTGCCATTTGTAAGAGAGCTAGGAGAGAGGACTACCAGTAAGTAGGCTGAAGGGGGTTTTGTAGTAATGGAGGTTGGTAGTAATGAAGGCCTAAACTAAGGTGGGATGAAAAAGGATAGATTAAAAATATACTTCAAGAGAAGAATTAACTGAATTTGTATTAATAGCTAGGTCAAAAAAAAAGAACCTCATGTTTACTGAATGGTGACTAGTTAAATATGGAAGATGAAGGAGGGAGAAGATTCTACATAGGTTGCATTTGAACTGAATGAGAAAAAACCACATGCCTCAAACTCAATGGGAAGGATGGGGTATTAATTAGGTCAGTCAGGACTTGAGATACAGATTTGCAAATCCTCAGCCTTGAGCTAAGTTAAATCTATGAGATCACATCAGTTAACTGTGACAAATAGTATAGAATGAAGAGAAAGGCCAAGGATGTAGTGCTGGGGAACTTTAAATGTGGTAAGTCTAAATGTGGTAAATGGTAAGAAAATCAAGGGTGTATACTATTGCTGAACTTGATTTGTCAGGAAGTCCCTCCATAAGATGAACTTTGAGAGTAGGAATTCATCCTGAAATGATGCCAGCCTGTATACATCTATTTTTGAGTCCAGAAGGAGGAAAGAGGAAAGAGGAGACTGTAGCTAAAG
The DNA here is from genome assembly GCA_004027555.1 of Craseonycteris thonglongyai. Taxonomy (NCBI): domain Eukaryota; kingdom Metazoa; phylum Chordata; class Mammalia; order Chiroptera; family Craseonycteridae; genus Craseonycteris; species Craseonycteris thonglongyai. Next base: position 3,170 of record PVKE010043258.1, on the reverse strand, counting down.
AATTATGTACTGTTAAAAGAAAAATGATGCTTTTGTTGTAGTTATTGTTAGTACCTCTCCCATCAGCCAATTTGGAGGACTAATACGTCTGATGGCAGAGGGAAAGATGCCAAGAGAGGCAAAGGCTAAAGATCTCAGAGTAGGACAGGATAATGTGGGATACAAGATCCTTCAGGAGGCAGGGAAGAAAGTGATACAGAGTACAGGAGAAAAGAATAGTGTTAAAGGATGGGCTCCCACGTCAATGAAATGGTTTACACTAAGAAGGAAAAACATTCTTGTTCCTAGGTTGTTAAAGGCAGGTTCACTGGGATCCTTAGTAATCTGCTAAGAAAGAGAGAAGATGGCTACTGGATTCTTATCATGATGGCAATGGCAGCAGGCTGGTTGGGGACTTATGAAAAAAATAGGAATGATCGCCACGAGTAATGTGGTAGAGAAAAAATTTAAATTCCACAAAGCAGTACAGAAGGCTCTCTAGAAGATATCTCAACCCACTCAACAGATTTTATCACAAAACAGGACGTTGAATACAGCTGTGTATGTTGTGTATCTGTGTGAGGTGCAACATCTATGAGCATGTGCTGACACTAAAGATGTTTTAGAGTTGAATATGTTTTCTGACAGTTTTTCTCCAAGGGCAGTAAAACGCCTTAAGAGGTGTGTGCTTTCTCCTGCTTTTCACACACACTGTGATAGTGCTAATAGACAGGCAATTTAAAAGCCTTAGCCAAGGGAAGCCAGGATGGCTCAGCAAGTGAAGCGCTTGCTTTGCAGCCCCAGGGACTGAGGATTGAACCTCAGCCCCGGCCTGTACGGATCCATTTGCTGAAATGGGGCGTGCTTTCCATGCAGGAGGCCCCCAGTTTGGTTCTCACCCCTCTGGTTTGGCCCCTGGCTCAAGGGGCCATACCTCCCATGCGGGAAGCCCCCAGCCCAGTTCCTGCCCTGTGTGGCCCCCACCCACCTGTGTGGAACAAAAACATGTCAAAAACCTATGATATACAATTATGGAGACTGCTATGGGCCCTCCCCCTTCTCTCTGTCTCTGTCTGTCAAAAACAATAAAATAAATCTTTAAAACAAAAAAGTCTTAGCCAGAGTTTGAATATAGGTCTACATAAACAAGTACATACATGATAGGGCAAAATTTATCCCTCCTGGAATGCATTCATTACTCCTTTCTGCCAATTTCATGTACATTATTATATTCATTTAATACATTTAACAGTTATTGAAGAGTTACCATATGCCAAATGCTCAGACTACTAAGATAAGCAAGACATAGCACCTACCCTCAACGAACTTACTTACAGGCAAGTAGAATAGACAGACAGGGTCATTAACAATTGCAGTTCAACATGGAAAGTGCTGTGGTGGAGCAATGCACATGATACTGAAAGGGTACACAAGAGGAATGCAACTCTACTTAGTGAGCAGAAGCATCAGTGAAGGTTTTTAAGAAAAGTTGAGGTTTCAGATGAATCTTAAAGGATAAACAGGAGTTAGGCAAAAGTGCAGATATATATAAAATGTAGTATATGCATATATAGGAAAGAGACAAAAAATGAGGTGAGAGATGTGGTTAGCGGTCAGTAAACAAATGGATATAAGTACCATGTCAAGAATAGTGGACTTTGTCCTGAAGGCATGGGGAACTACTGAAGATTTAGTAGGTTAGCGAAGGTTAGTGATACAACAGGATTTGCCTTATAGCAAAATCAAAGCCAAAAGAGATGAACTGGAATAGATGAACTTAGAGATGAAGATCTCTACACCAGGTTTCTCTCAAAGTCCAAATGAGGGCTTGACTGAGCTTTGGCATTGGAGATGAAGAAAAGATTGGGGAGCGCTGTGAAGAGGTAGAACTGACAGGACCAGGTGACTGAATGGATGTGAGTGTGACATAGAGGGATCTACGATGACTCCTGAGTTATACCTGCTACATACTTTGCAGGATCTGAAGTAAAAAGTTGATGCAGGATTCTTTGTTCAAATATCAAACCTGGGACAGCACAGCATTAAACCAAATGCAGGTCCCTCTGAATACCCCTAAACTGGCCCAGCTCCCTAGTTTCTGGCTAGGTTACCAGGTAAATGGATGGTTGTAGCCCTTTTAATGGTAAATATGATGCAACCGAGTTTTGACCATTTTTTAGTTTAAGGTGCCTGTGGAAAATTCAGTTAAGTTCAGGGCTGGAGACATAAATGTATAACTTTTAAGTGCACACTGAGGGATGGATCAGATTGCCCAGCTTATGTGTAAAATCAAGAACAGAACCTTGGTGGAACCTCAAGAACATCAATAGGTGATACAGATTAAAGAAGAACTGTCTAAAACAGAAGCTGATAAATTAGGAGGGAAATCAGGAAAGCCAAGGAACAATCTTAATCTTAACAACTCCAAGCTTTGTCTCCTTTCACTTTTGCTCACTCCTACCTTATTTTGTTGTATTTTATTTTACTGTTACAACCTGTAGCTGTCTATTGTCTTTAGCTGATTGTTCTGCATTTATCTCTTAGACTTTAAACTCCTCAAAGGCAGATTTCATGTCTTCTATATTTTATGTCCCTCAGAATGACTCTTCTAGTGAAATGTCTCCAATGGGTCTCATAAAGGAGTTACCTAAGAAAATCTTTCCAGAAAAAAAAAAAGATTTTCTGGAAACAAAATATTGGCTATTAGACTCATATTTATTTTTTAAACAATGTTGAATAACGGGACATTTTCAAAAGAAACTATCACATATTTTTTAAAAGGAAATGACAGTTAAAGAAAAAAAGTGACTATGAGTACCATTTTCATTATAACAAATGAGCCTAGTAACTATCGGTATATTACGTGTTTTTACACAAACATTCGTGTATATGCATACATATTTATAGCTTGCTTTAGGGGGAGGTAAATAACCTTTTAAATTATTCTAAATTACAAGTTTACAATGCAGTTCAGAAATTACTTGCCCAAACATTTTTTTTTTATGATTTTAAACCAATCAGACAGAAGACAGCTTTATACTGGTGACTAAATCTCCAAAAACTGAAGCGGGAGGAGCAATGTGTTGTCTGCACGTCCATATCCGGCATGACAGAAACAAGGGGCCGCTCGCTGACACCAGACAGCAGCTGTTTCTTGCTGCGGGTGTCGCGAGGCTCCGGGCTGAGCTTAT
>PVKE010043257.1:0-13440 GCA_004027555.1 Craseonycteris thonglongyai | reverse complement strand
ATTTATTTTATTGTTTGAGGGAGAGAGACAGAGACAGAGACAGAGAGAAACAGAGAGAAGGGGGGAGGGCCCAGAGAACTCTCCACAGTTGTACATCATTAGTTTTGACATAGTTTTATTCCACACAGGTTGGCTGCACAGAGTGTGAACCAAAATTGGGGCCTTCCACATGAGTGGCACGCCCCAGGTTGCCATATGGGTTTCATAGGCCAGAGCTGGGATTTGATCCCCAGACCTCATAGCTGCAAGTGCTCAACCTGTTGAGCTATCCTAGCATTCCTGGTAATTCAATCTTAGTGAAGACTAGTAGACCAAAGGTACATAGGGCTTGAATTATGCTTCGTATTGCAATCCAAGTTTTATTTGTAACTCTAGTGACTTTTTTATTTTTGGCATAAAGATCTACCAGTTTTCCCAAAACCTGACAGAATTTACTGAGTGAGATTTAAATGATTGGTAATTTCTTTCTTGGACTTTGAATTAGGATAAATTTTTCCCATAACAAAAATTTTAAATCCTTATTACTAATATTATTTTTTTGCCTTTTAAGAAGTGAAATCCTTGATATTTGAATTTGGAATATGTGTTGTGGAAGCAAGGTAAATCTCATCCCTCTTGGCTCTTGCCCCACTCCCTGCCAGGAGGTGGTGGGGAGTCTCAGGCTGCCTTCAAAGGCAAGTATAAGGATTGACAGTTATTCCTAAGTATCAGGCAAAATATTTCTGCTCTGAAATGTTCCTGCAAACTCATGTTAATTTTGATGTTAATTAGAATAAATTATCAAGAATGAATGTGATTAAAATTTGACACTACATTGTTCTACACTGCAGTAAACTAATATTCCTTGATTATTTTGACCTATGATTCTCTCTTTTTATGCCTTTGTTAGGGTTTTCTGCCTTAATTAAGATATGCAATATTGTGGCTCAAAAATTTTATCTATTCTTGTGAGAATTTAGAAGATACACTTTTTAAAAAGTGTATTCTTTTTCTTAAGATTTATTTTATTGTTGGAGAGAAAGTGAGAGAGAGAGTGAGAGAGAGAAAGAGCGAGCGAGAGAGAGAGAGATCCCAGAGCAGTCTCCACAGTGATACATCATTAGTTGTGACATAGTTTCATTCCACGCAGGTGGATGTGGGGCCATGTGGAGAGGGAAACAAACTTGGGGCCTCCCACATGGGAGGCAAAACCCTTGCAGCCAGCCTGGCAGTTACAGTTTCGCTCCAGTCCAGCACATGAGGTTGCATGGGCCTGGCCAGGATTCCCCTGGACACCACGATTGCAAGGCAAGTGCTCAACTTGCTGAGCTATCCCAGCATCCCTGATATAATTGTGTTTTCATGACTTACAATGGATATTTAATGGGCATGTTTAAAAATAATACTTGGGGAAGCCGGGATAGCTCAGTGAGTTAAGCGCTCACTTTGCAGCACCGGGGACCGGGGATCAAATCTCGGCCCGTGTGGAACCATATGCTGAACTGGGAGCTCCCCCAGTTTGGTTCTCTCTCTGTCTCTGTCTCTGTATCTCTTTCTCTGTCAAAAATAAATAAAAACAAAAACAAAAAAAAACAAAACATTAAAAATAATACTGGTAATTTAATTTGAGAGTTTTTCATAATGAAGTTCTTACCCAATCATCTATTTTAAGATAAAGGAGATAAATTAATTCTGAATAATAGCAAGATTATTTTACCTTTGTTAATTTTGTATATGAAAAACACTAACAATATTCATAAAAATGTAATTTAAAAATTATAATAGCCAGTTGTCTGATACACTACTATCTTAGGTACTATATTCAATCTGTACGAAATAACTCATGGCAGTTGACATTGTTAGGGTTAGAAATAACCATATCTACTAGGATCTTTTTGATAGAAAATATTTGATGTAAAATAACATTTTTTCTTGTGATGTTATTAGAGAAATTTAATTTTTCTTGTAAAAATGTAATTATATTTTACAGTTTCAAGTCTAAGGTTAGATGTAGGTATAATGACAAGTTTTAATGTTTCTCTGCTGTAATAGATTTTCTATTCTTGTGATTCTAATTCTATTAATTTTTTTGCGTAAGTTTTGGGACTGTTGTTAGTTGCATTCAGCTATAACGTTGTTTTATCTCCATAGTCAATCCTACCTTCTATCATCATGAAGTGTCCACTTTTATTTCTAGTCAGTCCTTTTCTCATAAATTCCACTTTGTGTGATTTTAATAGTATTATAGTTAATTTATATTCTCAAAGATTTATTTTTTATTGTTTTTGACAAAGAGAGAGACAGAGAGAGAGAGAGAGAAGGGAGAGGGTCCAGAGTAGTGTCCGTACTTGTATGTCATCAGTTTTTCCATACAGTTTTACTCCACAGGTGGGTGCAGGGCTGCACAGGGTAGGAACTAGGCCAAGTGCCTCCTGCATGGGAGGCACGCCCCTGCTAGGGGCCTCCCACATGGTAAGCTCACCCCAGTGAGAACTGAATTGTGGGTAGGGCTGGATACAATCCTTGGACCCCCGGAGATGCTAGAGGAGTGCGCAACCCCTTGAGCCATCCTGGCAGCCCCTATAGTTAATTAATTTTATTTTTTAATGTTTTTACTGTGTACCTTCCCTCTAGCCTTTTGTTTTCAATGTCTTTGTGTCTTTACATATATTACCTACAAATAATTTCTGGATTTCATTTTTATGAAATGTATCAATCTCTTTCTTTTAATTATCGATCTCTGTATTCACCATAATTACTTGTATATTAGTGCTTCATCTATATTACTAAGGGTTTTCTGTTTTCCCTGTTTTGTGTTCCTTTTATTAACTTTTCATGCCTCCTTTTGAATTGATTAAATATGGTTTTATTTGTTTAAAATAATTTTTTTCTATTACTCCAGCAGTTTTATACTCTTGCTATCCTTTTATTATTTAACATATAAATTGCAATGTGTATCCTGAACATACCAAAGCATCTTGTAATGTGTACTTCTCTGGGCTTATATTCCCATGTGTGATGTGAAAGATATTATTTTGTAGTTTTATACACACAATATTCCTTTGGATTTATTTATACATCTATCATTTGTGTTACTAATCATTCTTCCTGGATCTTGAATCTTTCATCGCAGATCATTTTCATTCTACCTGAATGAAGAACAACCTTCATATTTCCCTTAGTGTAAGTCTATAAATTAGTAATTTCTTAGCTTAGAACTTTCTAAAAACATCTTTATTTCACCTTTATTCCTGAAGGATGTTTTTACTGGATATAGAACTTCATGTTGGCAGTTATTTTCTTTCGACACACTTAATATTTTACTTGACTTTTTTTATTTTATTTTATTTTTTTTTGCTATTGAGAAGGCAGTTGTTAATTGAACTGTTGCATTGAGGGTTAAATTGTCTTCCTTTTTTTCCCTGGTTTAAAAACCCGTTGTAGAAGTTTTACTAAGGTTTCCTTAAAATGTATCTCTTTTTATTTTTCCTGTTTTCTGTTCATAAGGATTATTGTAACTGTGACTTAATGCCTTATATTAGTTTGGGATAACTCTTTCTAATTTTTAAAAGTATTGCTTTTGTTACATTCTGTTTCTCCTTCAATTCTGGAATTCTTCTTTCCATATGCTCATTGTTCTTATTTAATCTTCTATCACTTTTACATGCTGTTCTTTATTTTGCTATCTCTGTCTGTCTAGAATTTATTAGGAATTTTTTTAAATTTACTTTTTGTGATACGGTGAGAGAGAGAATGAGGACCCAGAACAATCTCCATAGTTGTACATCATTAGTTGTAACATAGTTTCATTCCACACAGATGGCTGTGGGGCATGGTGGTTACTAGTTCAAGTAGTAAGTTTGCACGGGCTAGGGCTGGGAATTGAACCCGGACCTTGTGAATGTGAGGCAAGTGCTCAACTATTGAGCTCTCTTGGTATCCCCAGGAAGTTTTTTTGTACCTTTCTTTTGGTGTACTCATATTCTCTGCTGTATCTAATTTGCTGTTGAACATACTTATTTGGTTCTTTATTATGTTCATTGTTGTTTTTGTTTGTTTGTTTGTTTTAACTTCTACAACTTTTATTTCTTTTGTTTTATTTTTAATTTCCAGTTTTTTATGAAAATTTGGAATCTTGTCTTTTATCACCTGAACCACTATAATAAGCATAGTTATTTTAAGTCTTTTAGCTAACTTCAATATCTGGAACACCTATAGTCTGTTTCTGTTGTTTTTTATTCATATAATTGTTTATTCTTATTGTCTTGTTATCACATGTGCATGGTTATTTTATATGCATTTCATAATTTTATTTGTAAAATGACTAATGGACATCATTTTACTTCTAGAATTATATTCCTCCAGAGGAAATATCGATTTTTTTCAGCCGGGTAGCTGGGACAATAGCAATGCTCGGTCAACTCTATTCTAATTATTCCTGGGAAGATTCATTGTCCAGGGATTATTCCTTCTAGAGTATGGACCCTTCAGAGGCTTGACTCCAAACGAGGAGGCTTTGCCTGAAACATTTTATTATGTCAGGACTTGAGTCCAATTCTTATTTCTCTAGTTCAGTGAAGCTGCCATATGTGCTGAGCTAGTTTACTTAAAACTAGGAAAAAAGCAAACCTTAATGCGTGAGACCCAAATTTCCTCACATCCCAAACTCTCAGTTCTTCACTATCTTTCTTTTTGTATGAGGTCGTAATTGAATGGAAAAAAAAAATTATTCAACATTTGTAGTTTTCCTCATTAGCAGACCTGATCCATTGTACACAATCTGCCATTACTGAAAGCAAAAGTCTATAAGCTTTAATGACTACAATAAATGTAATTAATTCAAAAGACAGCTTAAAGCAATTTTCTTAAAATAAACAGGCCAATTTATGTGAAAAAAATTAGTAATTATCTTTCTTAATTCATTTTCTGGTGTACCCCTAGTCTTGTTATATATTTCTGCTAGGATTCTGTATGTCAGTAATAGCGTTCCAACAGTGTTAAAAAAGAATCGCGTTTTCTCCAGCGTTTCCTCCTTCAAATACATTCTCCTCACAGCTGCAAAGTTATCTATTTAAAATGCAAATTTGACTATGCTACATTCTTTCTTAAAACTCTTACATATCCACAAGAAGAAAAAAAGAAAAAAAGAACTGTTAGAATGAATAAACTTAATTCAGCAAGGGCACAGGACAAAATATGAAAATTTAAAAAAATCAATTATGTATCTACTTAGTATCAGAAAGTAATTAAAAGGAAATTAAGAAAATTTTATCTACAATAGCATGAAAAATAATAAAATAATTAAGAATAAATTTAACAGAATACATAATAGGCTTATGCACTGAAGAACTACAAAATATTTCTAAGTAAAAATAAAGATTCTAAATAGATGAAGAGACAGTCTATGTTCAGATTTTGGAAGACTCAAATTTATTAAGATAGCACATATGCATGCACAAATTTACTGATTGAACACAATTCCTATGAAAATATAAGATGACTTTTTTTTTTTTTTAATCAAAGGAGGAAGTGATTCTAAAATTTATATGAAAAGGCACACGGCCCAAAATAGCCAAACCAATGTTGGGAAAAAACCAAACCAAACCAAAAACAAACAAATAAACAAACGAAAAACCAAAGTTAGAGGACTTAAATTACTAATTTCACACCTTATCTAAAAATGCAGTAATTAATAAAGTTTAAGGATAAGCACATATTTAAGATAGTTTAAGAATAGACAGAAGGATAGAACAATGAAATATAAAAATAAATGCAAAAACAAACACTTAGATTTATAGTCAATTGAATTTCAACAAATATTCCAAGACAGTTCAATGTGGAAAAAGTAGTCTTTTTAACAAATGAAGCTGGGATGATTGGGTATTTACATTTGCAGAAAGATTAATTTATATTCTTACCACCTATCATACACATAAATTAACTAAAAAATGGCCCAGAGACCTAAATGTAAGCACAAAACTGTATACATTTTAGAAGAAAAAATAGGATATGAGTTTTGAGAACTTAGGCTAGGCAAAGATACATGGCATTAAACACATAATTCATAAAAAATTTGGAAAATTGAACTTTATCAAAATTAAAAACTTTCATATTTCAAAAGTCACCACTAAGAAAAAGGGATAAAAACAACAAAGAAAAAATATTTCTGAATCACTTATCGATAAAGGACTTCTGTTCAGAATACATGAAGAACTCTCATAATTGAATAATAAGAAAACAACTCAAAATATTGCTAAACAGGAAGTGACACCAGGAACATGGCCAAACATTAGTCCCTCACTCCTATCTCCTCTACAACAACGAGGCATCCATTCATGAACAAAAGTGCCTTTGTGGGAGCTGTGGGGTCCAGCACCATATACCAAGTGACCTGAGGAGAGTCTTATGTATCCATGTATCAGGTAATAGACGTATTGACCTGAGTTCCAGCTAGGAATTCTGCACTGGTTCATGAACTGGCTTCCTCTCTTAGCTGTGGTCCAGGACCCCATGGCGAACATTGTCTTATAGACAGTCCCCCATGGCCAAGACAGTCTTTCTGGAACTTCAAGTTTCCAGTGAAGTTTCAGCAGCAACACAATTAATATAGCCACTATAGAAGAATGTGGAGGTTCCTCAAAAAAAGTAAAATAGAACTACTATACAACCCAGCAATCCACTTCTAGGTACATATTTAAAGTAAATGAAATCAGGACCTCTAAGAGCTATCTGTACTTTTATGTTTGTTGCAACATTGTTCACAACAGCTAAGGTATGGAAACAACTGAATTGTCTACTAGTGGATGAATGGATTAAGAAAATGTGGAATATATATACAATGGAATATTATTTAGTCATGAGAAAGAAGGAAATTTTGATGTTTGACATCCATTTGGCTGTATCTTGAGAAAATTATGCTAGTTCAAATAAGTCAAATCGAGACAAACACTGTATTATGTTACTTATATGTGAAGTCTAAAAAAGTCAAAATCATAGAAGCAGATTGTAGAATGGTAGTCGCCAGGATCTGGGGTTATTGTGGGGGTGTATGGGGAGATATTAGTCAAAAAGCATAAACTTCAGGTTATACAGTGAGTAGTTTCTGGAGATCTAATGTACGTCATAGCATGGTGAACTTAGTTAATATCATATTACATACTTGAAAGTTGCCAACAGAACAGATGAAATATTTTCAGCACAACAAAGAAATGGCAATTATTTTGTGTGATATACCGGTAGTTGTTAAGTAACTCTACTGTGATAATCATTTTTCAATGTATAGTGTATCAAATCATCCTGTTGTACACCCTAAACCTATACAAAGTTATATGTAAATTATATCTCAATAAAGCTAGAGCTGGAAGAAAAAATTATTGAACTATTTAAAATATGGACAAACAACTCAAATAGATATTTTGCTGCTGATGATAAGGGGATGTCAATAAACACATGTGAATACACTCAACACTTTAGTCATTAGGAATTCCAAATTAAAAATATTATGAGGTTATAATAACAAGTGTTAATGATGTTGTAGAGACCCTAGAACTTTCAAATATTGCAAATTGGCATGTAATATGGTATAACCACCATCAGAAACTTTTGACATTTTCCTAAAATAGTTAAGCATAAATTCCATTCTTAGAACTCTACCCCCAAATAAATAATAGCATATGTCTACATATAGCCTGTTTACAAATGTTTATAGCAGCATTATTTATAATAGCCAAAAATGGAAGTGGCATGAATGTCCCTCAACTGGGAAATGAATATACAAAATATTGTAATATATTCATACAAAAAATGCTATTCAGCAATCCAATAACTACTGAAACTTAAAAGCATTATCTAAGTGAAAGAAGTTTCAAGAGATCACAAATTGTGTCATTTTGTGCCTATGAAATATCTAGAAAGGCAAAGGCAAAGCTATAGAGATGGAAAGTCATTGATGATTACTTAGGTGTACAGGTTGGAAAATGAAGTGGCTGCACTTGAGCACTAGGGATTTTTGTGGGGGTAATGGAAACATTTTAAAATTGTATTGCGCCAGCCTCCCCAGCCTACATCAAGGTTGCAGATAGATTGTGGAACAGTCAACCATGGGAATCATTGGAGGAATGGCTGAACAGAGGCCCTACAGGTGAGGATATAAAGAAGCAGCCAAATTGAGACCACGCACACAGGCCTTGTGAAGCTTTGCATGCCCACCTGGAGTCAATCTACATGGCTGAGTGACCAGCCTCCCCTACTAGCCAGGAACTTCCTTGTGGACTGTTGCAGGAGCTGCCGTCTGTGGCTGCCTATGGGGCTTTTGGTGCTGCTCTGTCACTTCTCTGGGGTTCTAATGGTATGCTGTGAATGGCATACTTCTCAACTACAACTGAAGAACACACACAACACACTTGAGGGGCACTCCTAGATCACGTGCACAGGAGATCAGAGAGATTGTGCCATTGAACTACAAGGGACACGTACTATATGAGACCATCAAGCAAACACTTGGAGACATAAGAGATCTACCTACTACATAGAATCAAACAGAGAGGAAGCCAGAATGAGGAAACAGAGAAACAAGTCCCAAATAAAAGACCATGAGAAACTTCTAGAAATAGAGCTAAGTAAAATGGAAGCAATCAATCTACCAGAGAAAGTTGAAAATGCAGGTTGTAAGAATGCTTAAGGAACTTAGTGAAATTTTCAACAAAGAGATAGCAACCATAAAGAAGGATATTAAAAACCATAAAAAAACAGCTAGTCACAAATAAAGAATATAATAACTGAAATGAAGACTACACTAGATGGGATCAACAGCAGGTTAGATGAAGCAGAAAGTTGAATCAGCAATATGGAAATCAAGTTAGAAAATACCCAATTGGAAGAGCAAAAAATAAAAAATAAAATTTTAAAATGAGGATAGAGGCACCTCTGGGACAACATCAAGCATAGCAACATTTGAATCATAGGGGTAAGAGAGGGAGTGATGAATTGAGAACCTATTTGAAGAAATAATGACAGAAAACTTCCCTAACCTGATGAAGGATATAGACACACAAGCCCAGGAAATGCAGAGAGTCCAATCAAGATGAACCCAAACAGGACTATGCCAAGATACATCATAATTAAAACGGCAAAGGTTAAAGACAAAGAAAGAATTTTAAAAGCAGCAAGAGAAAGACAACTACTTACTTACAAGGGAGCCCTCAGAAAACTATCAACAAATTTCTCAACAGAAACTTTGTAAACCAGAAAAGAGTGGCAGGCAATATTCAAAATAATGAGAAACAAGAGCCTACAAGCAAGACTACTCTACCTAGCAAAGCTATCATTTAAAATTGAGGAGAGATAAAGAGCTTCAGAAATAAGAAAAAGCTAAAGGAATTCACTACCAGCAGGCTAGTGTTCAAGAAATGTTAAAAGGCCTTCTTTTAGCAGAAAAAAGGAGAAAGGAAGCAAACAAAAGAAAAAAAGTATGAAAAATATGGTGATGACTATATATATATATTTATAATCACTTTAAATGTAAATGGTTTAAATGCTGCAATAAAAAAACATAGGGTAGCTGAATGAATAAGAAAACAAGACCCAAGGCATATGCTATCTACAAAAGACTCAACTCAGAATGAAAGTACATATAAATAATATGAAGTACATATAAATAAAAAGAATAAAAATAAAGGGATAGAAAAGGATATTTTACACAAATAAAAATGAGAAAAAATTGGGCTAACAATGCTTTTATCAGATAAAATAAACTTTAAAACAGAGTATAACAAGACAAATAAGGGTATATAAAGGGAATCAATCCAACAAGAGGACATCGCTCTTGTAAACATTTATGCACCCAACATATGCGCACCTACATACATAAAGCAAGTTTGTTCAAAACACGGCAGTCCACATGTAGCCCAGAATGGCTTTGAGTATAATAGCCCAACACAAATTCGTAAACTTTATTAAAACATTATGAGATTTTTTTTGTGATTATTATTATTATTTTTTAGCTCATCAGCTTTTGTTAATTAGTATTAGTGATTTAATGTGTGGCTCAAATCAGTTCCTTTTCCAGTGTGGCCCATGGAAGCCAAGAAGTTGGAGACCCCTAACATAAAGCAAATAAAGACGAACATAAAAACAGACATCAACAATAACACAATCAATGTAGGGGACTTTAATACCCCACCGACACCAATGGATCTGTCTGGACAGATCATCCAGACAGAAAATCAACATGGAAATAGTGGCCTTAAATGAAACACTAGAACAGATTAATTTAATTGATATTTTTAGAGCATTTCATCCCAAAGCAATAGAATATATATTTCTAAGAAAAGTAATATGTTAGGCCACAAAATAAGCTTCAGTAAATTTAAGAATATTGAAATCATAGCAAGCATCTTCTCTGACTGCAATAGTATGAAACTAGAAATCAGTTACAAGAAAAAACTGAAAAACACACAAATACATGGAGGCTAAATAACGTGCTACTAAACAATTAATGGGTTAACCATGAGATTAAGGAAGAAATCAAAAGGTACCTTGAGACAAACAAAAATGAAAACACATCAACTTCAAATCTATGGGACACAGCAATAGCAGTCCTAAGAGGGAAATTCATAGCAATGATGGCTTACCTAAAGAAACAAGAAAAATTGCAAAATAAACAGTTTAACCTTACACCTTAGGAAACTGGAAAAAGAACAGCAAATGAACCCAAAGTGAGTACAAGGAAGGAAATAATAAAAAATCAGAGCTGAAATGAATGAAACAAAATTGAGATGAAAGAGATAATACAAAAGATCAATGAAATCAAGAGTTGGTTCTTTAAAAAGACATCGTAAATAAAATCAACAAGCCTTTAACCAAACTCCTCAAGAAAAAAAGAGAGAGGACCCAAATAAATAAGTGATAACACCATAGAAATACAAAAAAATTATAAGAAAATATTTTGAGCAGTTTCTACCAACAAATGAGATAATCTGGAAGAAATGGATAGGTTCCTATAAACAGAGGAGATTCCAAGGCTGAATCAAGAAGAAACATAAAATCTAAATAGACCAATTACTAACAATGAGATCAGATTAGTAATCAACAAGCTCCCGAGAAACAAATGTCCTGGACCAGATGGCTTCCTAGGGGAATTATACCAAACAATAAAGAAAAAAAAAATCAACACCGATTCTCCAACTATTTCAAAAAAATCTAATAGTAGTGCAGACTCCCAAATTCATTTTATGAGGCCATCATTATGCCGATTCCAAACCAGACAAAGACACTACAAAAAAAGATAACTATAGGTCAATATTCCTAATGAACATAGATGCAAAAATTCTCAACAAAATATTAGCTACTCATATTCAGCAACACATTTTTAAAAATCATACACCACAATAAAGTGGGAAGCAAGGTTGGTTTAATATACAAGTATCTCAATTAATTAATGTGATACACCACATAAATTAAATAAAAAATAAAAACCATATGATCATATTAATAGATGAAGAAAAGTGACAAAATCCAGCAGCCATTTATGATAAAAACTGTCAGTCAAATGAAATTAGAAGGAACATATCTTAGTATAACAAAGGTTATATATGAAAAACCCACAGCTGACATCTTTCTTAATGGGGTAAAGCTAAAAGCATTTTTCTTAAGATCAAGAACAAGACAAGAATGCTCACTCTCACCACTCTTATTCAACGTAGTACTGGAAGGTCTAGCCCCAGCAATCAGACAAGAAATAAAAGATATCCATTTAGGAAAAGAAGTAGTAAAAATGTCATTATTTGCAGATGACATGATACTATACATAGAGAACCCCAAAGATTTCACCCTAAAATTATTGAACCTGATAAATTTAGTAATGTAGCAGGATACAGAATTACTATCCGGAAATAGGTTGCATTCTTATACTCCAGTAATAAACTAGCAGCAAGAGAAATTACAATTTACAATTGCATCAATAAAAAAGTTAAAATAAAATTGCTAGGAATAAGTTTAACCAAGAAAATAAAATACATATACTTGGAAAATTATATTAAGACACTGCAGAGAGAAATTAAAGAAAATACAAATAATGGAAATACCATGCTCGTGGATAGGAAGAATTAATATAGTTAAAATGTCCTTATTACCCAAAGCAATGTATATATTCAATGCAATTCCTTTCGGAATACCAACAGCGTCCTTCACAGAACTAGAACAAATAATTCTAAAATGTGTATGTAATCATAAAAAACCTAGGATAGCCACTGTAGCCCTGCGAAAGAAGAACAAAGTTGAAGAAATCATGCTAAAGATATCAAAGTATACAAGGCCACAGTTATCAAAACAGTATGGTATTGGCATAAGAACGGACACATAAATTAATGGAACGGAATAGAGAGCACAGAAATAAATGCATGTCTATATAGCCAATTAATCTATGACAAAAGAAGCAAGAATTTACATTGGGGTAAAGACAGTCTAATCAATAAGTGGTGCTGGGAAAACTGGACAGATACATTCAAAAAATGAAATTAGACCACTTTCTTCCACTGTATACGAAAATAAAGTAAAAATGAATTAAAAACTTAAATATACAAGATGTGACAATTAAATTCATATACTTGCCACCATGAGTTTATGTTGCAGGTGTTGTTCGAAGAACTCAGTAAGGTGTATCAGTGTCTCAAAGCTGTTTGTGTAGAGATATAGCAGTGTCTTGCTGAATGGCGTTCATTATTGTGTTTTTGTATGCCATTGAAAGAATATCGAAGTTTGAATTAGAACAACAAACAAACATTAAATTTCTTGTTAGGCTTGCAAAAGTGGAAGTGAAATCAGGGACATGTTCTCCTAAGTTTATAGGGATAATGCCATGAAGAAAATGGTGTACAAATGAAATAAACCATTTTCTGAAGGGAGAGAAAGCATCACTGGTGACGAGAGGTCAAGGCGGCTAGTAATGAGCAGAACTGATGAAAACACTTTGAAAAATTGTCAAATTGTGCATCCAAATAGTTGGCTGACTTGTGAGAAGCATAGCTGACCAAGTAAACATTAATCGCTAAACAGTTAGAAAAATCTTCACTGAAAATCTTACCATATATTTATTTATTTATATAAATATGTATGATAAAAAACAGGTAGTATAGTGAATGGTATTGTAGTAGCTATGTAAGATATCAAATGGGAAATAGACCTATTGGGTTATCATTATATAAAATCTGTAAATGTCTAAGCATTATATTTTCTTGTATACATAAAACTAATAAAACAATAAAAAATAAAAAAAACAAAAAAAATTGTATAGGGGTGACATTTACACAACTCTATGAATTTATTAAAATCATGCCATTGTATACTTAAGACAGATGAATTTTATGGCATTTAAATTATTTCTCAAGTAAGGTATTAAAAGTATACCAGGGGAAGCCGGGATGGCTCAGTGGGTTAGGCGCTCACTTTGCAGCGCCGGGGACC
>PVKE010043256.1:0-13440 GCA_004027555.1 Craseonycteris thonglongyai | reverse complement strand
CCTCTTCCACACTAAACTTCATTTACAAGAGTTGTTATTGTCCAAATTGTCTGGTATGCCTGTACTTACCTGCAACTAACTTGTACAAGGCTGGAAGTTTAACTCTGCACTGAAGGTGTCTCAGGACAAAAGCTGCCATTCAGACTATAAGCTCACTTAGATCAGCCAGATCATCTTGCAACCATCCCCTACTGGGCTCCTGACACCTGACACCTGCCTCACCAGAACTGCTTCCCTTACAGACTTTAGATTTCTGTTTCTTCCCTAGCAATTGGTGGCTCTTAGCCTTTGTTTTTTATCACCTCCTTGAAGGAGCATCCCTGATACACATTTAGCATGCCTCTGGCCACACTCATTGTGCTAGGCATAAAAGCAGGATAAAGCTAGAAAATCTTTGAGTAGAGTCAAAAGATCTGAACTCCAGCTCTGTGTCAACTGATAATGATATGACGTGAAGTAAATCCACTAGCTTCTCTGCATACATGTTATCTCCCTTTTCAGGTGGAGATAATTGCACTGACACTGACTCCTTCATAGGGACAAAATAGTGCCTGACTCAGACCAGGTACTCAATCAGTATTTATTAAATTATTGAAACATTAGAAAGCTACAGACTGTGTCATCGCAGTATAAGGTGATATTAAAGCATTATCACCATAATAAATTATTTTAAATGTCTCTTATACTTCTCAATAGTTGCATCAAATTTAAGATAGTAGGGGAAGCCGGGATGGCTCAGTGGGTTAAGCGCTCACCTTGCAGCACCGAGGACCGGGGATCGAATCCCAGCCCCAGCCCGTGCGGAACCATATGCTGAACTGGGAGCTCCCCCAGTTCAGTTCTCTCTCTGTCTCTGTATCTCCCTCTCTCTCTCTCTCTCTCTCTCTCTCTCTGTGTGTGTGTGTCAAAATAAATAAATAAATAAAAATATATTAAAAAAATATTTAAGATCGTAGCAACTGTCAATTGACGGTCTTGTACATAAATGTGCGTGTAGTAACAATAGCTAGTATTTACTGAGTATATACTAGGTTTCAGTCAATATTCTATGTACTTTACATGTATTCATGTGATCCTCATCAAAATACTACTAAATAAAAACTATTACCTTGATTTTAATTATGAGGAAATTGAGACTCAGAGAACTTAAGTAACATGCGTCCATCACCCACACAGGAGATAAATGAGAGTGCTGTCATTTAAGTCCAGTGCTATCACTGGTTGTAGAAGTTGTGTGTTTCCATGATGCCATCCTACAACTAAAGATTGAAGTAAAATGTGCAGAAGAAAATATAAATGAGCTAGTCACAAATCAGACTTAGGTTGGTGTCATAGAACCCAATAACTACATTGAAAGCAGTGACCAATTACACTTGAATCTTCCCAACACAAGATCTACAAAAATTGAGTTATACTCAATAATAACCTTGATGGTAATCATCCATTTAGGCAGTATTTGGGAGAAGACTCAACTTGCTGAAACACCAGAGAAGACATTGAAAAATCTACAGGACCTCAGTCCAGAATAGTGTACTGACCACTTTATGCTCCAAATATCTTTCAGTGATCTAACTGCTTTAAATTTCTCATGGCAATAATGGCATTATGATGATGATCACCATGATCATCATCATCATTTATTTCCACCATTGACTGAGTACCTACAATAAGCCTAGTATTCACATACATACATTGTTTCCTTTAACCTCAAAGAATACTGCAAGATAGGTAATATTATATCCATTTTTTCACATGTGCAAACTAAAGATCAGAGAGAAGAAATGTCTTTCTAAGGTCACACAGCTAATAAATGGCAGAACTGGCACTCTGACCACTGGGCTTCAAGCTCTATGAAAAAGAAATCACACAAACTTATTCACCATTGTGCATCAAGTGCCTAGCACTTATTGAATGCTTAATTCAATCAGTGCTTGTTGAATTAATAATTCCAAAATTTGTGCTCTCATCACTCTCTATCTAGTTTTTTTCCCCCTAAGATACATCTCTATCTCTTGTTCCATATATTGTTAGGCAGTTTACATATGTTATTTTGCATATTTCATTTAGTTAAACTCCAATACAAATGTAATAATTCTCATTTTAAAATCAGAGAAACTGAAATTTGCAGATGGTGGGTGAATGACCCAAAATACAAATAAAAATATCTAGGAAGTGGGAGAATTCAGGTAGTTTCAAATCCTGACCTTCTTATAAGATTCTAAAGTTATCTGTCAATTAATAATTATTATTTAAGAAAAAGATAAATAACCTGTGGGGACATGAAGGGATGAAGCTGTGTATTTTGAGTGCATTTTGAACTTTGCTGCCATCCTTTTCCTCTCCTGTAGATGTAGACACATATAACAAGGCAACTGGCCTCTTGGGTTTCTGGTTTGGTGTCATTTGAAACCCACATTCCAAGCACTCAGCCCGGCGTCACTCACTCAGCACTGCCATCAGAATCACCTTATATGAGAATTAAGAGGCATACAAGAGATTTGCTTATTAGCTTCATTCCTTCCATCAATTTCATATATTTCATATTAATATAAAAGTCAACACATTCATGCTGCAAGATATTTAATATTATAAATTCAAATAGATAACTATTTTTTGGTCTTCATTGGGTAAGAAATGAAGAAAAATAAAAAGTGTCTTTTATTTCCCATACTCTCCAATTTTATCAAACTCTCAATGTTGATTGAGTGAATGCATAACTTCCACTTCAATGATGTGAAAGCAAAAGCAAGATTAGGAGTTTCATAAGTTTTCATTGATTAGCTTTACAGAAGAAAGTCCCAGATATCACATACCATCCATAGGGGTCCCTACTCAATCACTTGCAGCATGATACTTACATTTGCAAACAGTGCTTGTAGGAGTAAACAGGGTAGCACAAAAGTAGGTATACAGTTGAATTCACAAAATTCATGACAACAGACCAAACTTTGCTGTATTGTGTGTCACAGTGTACTAGACAGATTCAAATAATGCTGCAACATTGATGGAAGACTTTTTGAGTACTTATAGGATTAAATGGTATTAAACAAATGTAAATGTAAAAAAACAATGTAATAAAATGCCAATAAACTATACTATATACCTATTTTGGTCCACCCTGTATAGTGGCAGATCATCATTGAATCTAATCTGGGTGCCTACATCTGAATAAGAGCACTCTACACAACCCTAAGGCCATCCACAAAGTGCAAAATCTCTTCTCACATTGTGGCTTGTACAAGTGCTAAAAATGCCATCTAACTCTTTTTTTTTTTTTTAAGATTTATTTTTATTGCTTTTTTGACAGAAAGAGAGAGAGAGAGAAAGGGGAGGGCACAAAGCATTCTCCACAGTTGTACATCATTAGTTTCAATATAGTTTCACTCCACAGGTGGATGCAGGGCTGCAAAGGGCAGGAACTGGGCTGGGGGTCTCCCACACGAGCCCTGGTAAGAACTGAACTGGGGGCACACCCCAGTTCAGCACATGAGTCCACATGGGCTGGGGCTGGGACTCAATCTTTGGACCCCAGGGATCAAAGCAAATGTTTAACCCACTGAGCCATCCTGGCATCCCCATCTAACTCTTTCACCTCATTTCTCTTGTTCCTTCTGACTCCTTCACACCGCCCCAAATGCCATGCATTTTTAGGTCTTCCCTCCTTTGCACATGCTGTTTCACATTTATTAGAATGTCCTTTTTGCTCCCACTTTCTTGTTGGCAAAGTGAGCACCTACGCTTCATTCATAACCTGACTTGTCCTCTGGGAAACCTCTCCTCAGCTCAACAGCAGAAGTGGTTGGTCTCCACCCACACTTTGATGACTGAGCTCACACATATCTTTATACAATTGAGTTGACATGTCTATTTCTTCCACTAAACTGAAACCTCCTCAAGATAGCAATCCACATTGGTTTATCTTTGGGCCTCTGTGCCTAGGTTCCACAGGGTCTGGGCCCTGATAGATAATCTGTAGGAAGCTCAGTGAATGAATACACATGGGCTCTCTAGACATGGGTCATCCATTTTTTCTAGCCTTCAAAGCAGAAAATTCAAAAAAGCATTTCAAAGTATGTCTTTATTGCAGTTGCCTGGTTGAATCTGTTCACTTCCCATAGAAGGTCATCCCTTTGCTTCAGTAAGGTACACATCTGACAATGTGAGTTTACCTTTAAAGTGGAGTGTCTCCATTCCAAATGATAAAATGAGATGGCTTGGAGAGCAGAGAACTTGCAAAGCACGCTGTGATGCAAAAGGAGGGGTGAAGGTCAATCTCTTAGATTTGATCACATACAATGCTCCATTTATTTCTTGTAATTTGCATTGTATTTACAAGCACTAAAGTTTGGGCAATTTCTTCTCAAACTGGTCACTAATTTGAATGTTATTCCTTTTCTCTTTTATTGATGTAATTATAGTACCTTAAAATTCTAAGTTAACACCTATCCTCCTCAAACTCTTTCAAAAAAAATAAATAAAATTGAAGAAGGAGCAATACTTTACAATTTATTCTTTGAGGCCAACATTACTCAAATACCAAAGCCTGGTGAGGGCAACACACAAGCATGCGTGCGCGCGCGCACACACACACACACACACACACACACACACACACAATATAGATATATACACAAATATCTCTGATGAACGCAAATGCAGAAATCCTAAACAAAATATTAGAAAATATAATATAACAATACATCCAAAACATTATACATCATTATCAAGTGGGATTCATCCCAGGGGTGCAAGGATGGTTCAACATATACAAATTGATCAATGTGATACACCACATAAACAAAATAAAACATAAAAAAACCTATGATTATATCAATTGATACAGAAAAAACATTTGACAAGGTACAGCATCCATTTATGACCAAAACACCTAATAAAATAGGTATAGATGGAAAACACCTCAACATAAAAAAGGCCATATATGACACACCCTCAGCAAATATCATACTGCATGGGAGAAGCTGAAACCTTTTCTTCTGAAATCAGGAAGATGACAGGCATGTCCCTGTCACCACTGCTATTAAACATAGTGCTGGAAGTTCTAACCAGAGCTATCAGGCAGGAGAAAGAAGTAAAATGCTTCCAAATTGGGATTAAAGAAGTTAATCTGTCACTTTTTGCAGATTATGTGATCAGTTATATAGAAAATCCTAAAGACTCCACCAGAAAACTATTAGAAATAATAAGCAAATACAGTAAACTTGCAGGATAAAAAATAAAAAATCAATGTACAAAATTCTATTGTATTTTTATATCTAATACTCACAATAAAATTTCAGAAAAATAAATGAGAAAAACAATACCTTTTGTCACCACAACAAACAGAATAAAATACCTAGGAATAAACTTAATAAAGAATATGAAGGACTTATACACAGAAAACTATACGATACCATAAATAGAAATCGAAGAAGACACAAAGGAAAAAAAGATATCCCATGTTCATGAACTGGAAGAATCAAAAAACTTAAAATGGCCATATTATCCAAAATGGTATACAAATTTAATACAATTCTCATCAAAATTTTAGACATTCTTTTGAGAAATAGATTTTTTTTTTAAGTTATGAGATTCGTATGGAACCACAAAAGACCCTGAACCACAAAAGCAATCCTATGAAAAAAGAATAAGGCTGGAGGCATCACCCTTCCCAATTTCAATCAATACCACAAAACATCAATAATCAAAACAGCTTGGTATTGGCAGAAAAATAGACACACAGACCAGTGGACCAGAATAAAAAACCTAGGAATAAACTTACAAATATATGGACAGATAATTTTTGACAAATAAAAAAATATAGAATGGGGAAAAGAAAGTCTCTTCAGTAAATGGTGCTTGAAAAAATGGAAAATCACATACAAAAGAATGAAGCTGGACTGTGAAGTGTCACCATATACCAAAATTAACTCAAAATGCCCTAAAGACCTCTACATAAGACCCTAGATAATAAACTGTATAGAAGAAAACATCAGTACTAAACTTATAATCCTTGGGTTCAGAAAGGACTTTATGAACTTGATCACAAAGGCAAGGGAAGTAAAAGCAAAAATAAATGAATGGGACTATATCAAACTAAAAAGCTTCTGCACAGCAAAGGAAGCCATTAACAAAGTAAAAAAGGAAACCAAATGAATATGAAAAGATATTTGCAAACAATGCCTCCAATAAGGGGCTAATATCTAAAATATATAAACAACTTGTACAACTCAAAAACAAAAAGCAATCCAATTTAACAAATAGACAGAGGACTTGAACAGACACTTCTCCCAAGAAGACATAGAAATGGCCAACAGATATTTGAAAAAATGCTCAACTTCATTAGTTTTAGAGAAATGCAAATCAAAACCACAATGAGGGGATGCTGAGATGGCTCAGCAGGTTAAGCACTTGCTTTGCAGCCCCAGGGTCTAAGGATCAAATCCCAACCCTGGCCCATGCAGACCCATATGTTGAACTGGCATGTGTCCCCAGTTCAGTTCTTGCCAGGGTGAGTTTCCCATGTGGGAGATTCCAGGTTCAGCTCCAAGCTTGTGGAGGCCTGCCTCCCATGCAGGAGGCCCCTTGCCCATCTGTGTGGAATAAAACTATGTCGAAAACTGATAGCGTACAGCTATGGAGACTGCCCTGGGCCCTCACTCTTCTCTCTGTTTCTCGCTGTTTCTCTCTCTATCAAAAATAATAAAATAAATCTTTAAAAAATTAAGAATAGGATTACCATATGATCCAGTGATCCCCTTTCTCGGTATCTACACAAAAAACTTAAAAACCTTAGTCTGCAAATATATATGTACCCCCAATGTTCATCATAACACCGTTCATGGTGGCCAAGTTGTGGAAACAACCAAAGTGTCCTTTGATAGATGACTGGATAAAAGTATTGTGGTATATTTACAAAAAGGAATATTACTCAGAGATAAGAAAAGATGAAATATTGCCATTTGTGACAACATGGATGAGTCTTGTGATCATCATTCTAAGTGAAATAAGCCACACAGAAAAAACCAAGAACCTTATGACTTCACTCGTATGTGGAATACAAAACTGAAAGTAACAAAGAAACAAAAACTCATGGACACAGTTTAATGGTTACCTGAGAATAAGGGGAGAGAAAGGTAGCAGAGGAGGGAGAGAGAGCCAAATATATGGTGATGGAAGAAGAACTGACTCTGGTTGGTGAACACATAATGCAATACATAGACAATGTATTGTACAATTGTATACCTGGCACCTAAGTAACTAATGTCACCCCAGTAAATTTAACAATTAAATAAAAGAAAAAAAATTGAAAGGATCTTGCACCCAATCTTCTACCCAAAGTAGATTAGAAATAGCATATGGTCTTTGGCGCCATTGGATAGGCAAATATTTAAGATGACCCCCTCCCCCAGTGACCTACATCCCTAGGTAATCCCCTCCTTTTCAATGTGGGTTTCTAACCAGTAGAATATGACAAAGGTGAAGGAATAATAGTCCTGTGATTATATTACATTATATGGCAAAGGTTAAGCAATTTTATAGATATAATTAAGATCCCTAATTAGTTGACTTTTAGTTAACTAAAAGGGAGATAATTCTGGATAGACCTGACCTTTTCAGGTGAGCCCTTCTAAACAGGATCTAGACCTTACTGGAACTCATAGACTTGAAGGTGCAGAGACTGACTCTATTCATTGCTGGCTTTGAAAAAGCAAGGTGCAATGACTTCTACAGCCCCAGGACATTAATTCTGCCAACAATTAGAGAAAGCTTAGGAGTGGGTCCCTCCCTAGCTCAGCCTCCCAATGGGAATGCAGCTCAGTTGACACCCTGATAATAGCTTTTTGAGATTTTGAGCAGAAAATCCAGCAAACTCATGCATAGACATCCAACCTATAAGAACTCTGAAATAATAAATGAATGTTGTTTTCACTTGTGAAGTTGTGATAATTTGTTACACAGGAATAGAAAACTAATATATCATCACATACACCTAGTGTCCAACACTAGAACCATCCCCTTCTATCTAAGTATATCACTTCAAACTTTGGGCCTTAGTTTCTTTACCTATATAATGAAAATTGTCATTTATCTTACAAAGCCATTGTGAGAACAAATGAATATATGTCAAGTATGTTACCATATGCATTGTATAATATGTTAAGTCCTTATATACTCTCGTTATAATTCAAAGATAAAATATAAATAAATGGGTATTTCTTTTTTTTTTTGACAGAGAGAGAGAGAGGGAGAGAGACAGAGACAGAGACAGAGACAGAGAAGGGGGAGGGCCCAGAACAGTCTCCACAGTTGTACATCTTTGGTTTTTCCACATAGGTTCATTCCACAGGTAGGCATAGGGTTGCACAGGGCAGGAAGTGGGCTGGGGTCCCACCCCGGTGAGAATTGAACTGGGGGCACTCCCCAGTTCAGCATATGGGTCCGCATGGCTGGGGCCGGGATTCGATCCTCGGTCCCCGGGGCTGCAAAGTGAGCGCTTAACCCACTGAGCCATCCCGGCTTCCCCATATTTCTTGAGTACCACTCAATGCCATTTTTCTAGTTGCTGGACTTTTAGAAATGAACAAGCAAGGCAAGGTGCCTGTTTTTATGGAATTCATACACCAGTGATGGGGAGACAAATAATAAACAACTTAACGTATGAATGAACAAGAACATATGATGAAAATAAAGCAGAATAATGTAGTAGAGAGTAACTGGGAGACACCTAATTGGGTGGCCAAAAACTCTCCAAAGAAGTGACATCAGACCCAAAATCTGAATGAAAAGAAGGAATCAATGTTTGAATATTAAGGGGAAGGATATTTCAGAAAGAAGAAAGAGCAAGTGCAAAGCTCTCAACTGGGAAAGAGTTTGGTAGTTTAGTGGACCAGAAAGGAGGCCATTATAGCTGCAGCAAAGTGAGCAAAGAGGTCAGATAGGGTGGAGAGGTAGGTAGGGGGTAGATTATACAGAGCCTCATAGGCTACAGTCAATAATTTGCTTTTATCTAATATTGAATGTCAACTATAGCTGACAAATAAATAGATATTTTTTAAAAAGAGAAAATGTGTTTATATCTAATTTCCCATTGGAGGGTTTGGGGACAGATGATTGGCATTATCTGATTTATAGTGTTACGAGATCACGCTACAGATATATGGTGCTTAGATATCAGGGAACACAGGTTGAAGCACAGAGGACAAGAGAATTATGACTTGGGCTGGGGAATTGGGAGAGTGCTGCACATAGTCATTCAGTTCAATAATATTTTTTCAATGATTAAATATATGGATACAGAGCCACACAAATTGCAATTCCATATTTTTACCTTATTTTCCTTATTTTCACCCCCTACCCCTCTTATTTTTTCCTACCAGAATTCCGGTATAGGTGTATAGCATAATTTGATTCAACCAGAAAGCATAAAGCAGGAGAGCTCTTTTATAAGGCAACAGAAACATTACAAACAAGAGAATCCACAGAACTTAGTATTGTGTGAAAGGTAAAACATATGAGGGTGAGAGGATCCAGAAGGAAGTATGTTAAAGCCCAGGGTGGCCAGAGACATTCTTGGAAGCAAGGTATGAAATGAAGGAGGGAAGAGCCAAGGTCAAGATCAAATGGGGAATGGGCAGGAAGATGGCCTAGGTGTCACTGGAATATCTACAATCTTTGAAGCTTTTCCATAATTTCAGTGGGGCATATAGGTGGATTAGGTGAGTTTTGAAGGGTTAAGGTCAAAACAAAAGAGGTGCATATATGTATGTACATATACATACAGAAAGATACCTATACATATAAAAGTGCATGTTAAAACATAATTAAACATGTTTATTCATCATTCACCTTGGACTTGATAAATGAAAACAAAAAATTTAAGGACCAAATGCAAACTGACAAACTCGAAGCCTTAAAATCAAATCAGGGGTGTGGAGGAGGGAGAGTGGTCAAATATATGGTGATGAAAGGGGAAGCCCGGATGGCTCAGTGGGTTAAACGCTCACTTGCAGCGCAGGGGACCCGGGATCAAATCCTGGCCCCGGCCTGTGTGGACCCATGTGCTGAACTGGGGAGTGCCCCCAGTTCAGTTCTCTCTCTGTCTCTGTATCTCTCTCTCTCTCTCTCTCTCTCTCTCTCTCTCTCTGTCAAAAACAATAAAATAAATAAAAATAAATAAATAAATAAATAAATAAATAAATAAATAAATAAATAAATAAAATATATGGTGATGGAAGGAGAACTGACTAGGTGGGAAGAACACAATGCAACACACAGGTGATTTTTATAGAACTGTACACTTGGAACCTATATAATTTACTAACTGATGTCACCTATCAAATTTAATAATAATTTTTTTAACAAAATAAAATCAGTTACCCTGGGAGAATCTCAAAGAGAGTTTTAGCTAACTGAAGAGTATCATTAAGCAGTTTTCCATGTGTTTGAAGTGTTTCTGTTTGGCAATGTGCTCCATTAATTAAATATAAAAATGAAAGTAACAAAGAAACAAAAACTCATGGACACAGTCAATAAATAGTTTAGGGTTACCTGAGGGTAAGGAATGAGAGGGTGGGGAGTAGGGAGAGGGCATCAAATATATGGTGATGGAAAGAGAGCTGATCCTGGGTGGTGAGCACATAATGCAATGCATAGACGATGTTATGTAGGATTGTACACCTGGAAACTATGTAATTGTTATCAACCAAAGTCACCCCAATAAATTTAACACTAATAAATAAACAAATAAATAAATAAATAAATAAATAAATAAATAAATAAAACAAAATGTATATGTATTCAAAAATATATATATTGTTGTGATTTTATACCCAGTCAGTAATTCCACCCCTAACATTACGGGTAATCAAGAGTCAAAAATGGAAAAGAAGCCAATGATTTGTGACTTAAAAACATTTCAGTAATAGATGTGACATATCCACCAGGTAAATAAAGGAAGGGCTTTGACAGCATGAAGTGCCAAAACAATAGAAATAACCATCCCCACCATAGGCCAGGAGCCTAACAAAGAGGTATGACACCCAAGGACACTACCTGTTGTCACATTCAGTAACAAGGGCCCCCTAACACTCCATGTTTCTTGTCATTATTATTACTTTTCCTCATTTTTTTACTGTTACATTTATTGGGTTGACAGTGGTTAAGAAAAATTACATAGGTTCTGTAAGGTCGGTGGGCCTCGGACAGAAGGGAGCCTGGGCTGATGGAGTGACCGATGCCATCAGCTAGAGGAATGCCAGCAAGCAGCATTTCTAGTACCTGCTGACCATACCTGCCAACCCGGAACCATGATGTGCCTAAACCCAGGACTGACTGGAGATGACCATCGCTGCCAGTAACTGCTGAACATTTCTGAAAAACAACTCCATATATGGAAATCGCCCGCTCCACTGCCTGATCAGCCTCTCCCCCTCCCCAGAGCCCTATAAAAGTTGCCCACTCTCTTCCCAAGGCACGATTTCTCCAGCCCCATTCCTCTTCCAGCGAACCTTGCCCGGGAGTGCTCCCAATAAAGGCTCGCATTTGATTAGCCACTCCATCTCTCATGTCGATTCCTTACAGGCTCTATACAGTTCTATAGGTATACAGTTCTATAGTCTATGCGTCGCATTGTGTGTTCACCACCCAGGGTCAGTACTCCTTCTATCACCATATATTTGGCTCCCCCTCCCTCCTCTCCTACCCCACTACCCCCTTAAACTCGGGTAACCACTAAACTATTAACTGTGTCCATAAGTTTTTACTTCATTGTTGTATTCAGTTTTATATTCCACATATAAGTGAAGTCATATGGTTATTGATTTGTTGTTTTTTTTGGTCTGGCTTATTTCACTTAGCATTAAGATCTCAG
The DNA here is from genome assembly GCA_004027555.1 of Craseonycteris thonglongyai. Lineage (NCBI taxonomy): Eukaryota > Metazoa > Chordata > Mammalia > Chiroptera > Craseonycteridae > Craseonycteris > Craseonycteris thonglongyai. Next base: position 1,571 of record PVKE010043256.1, on the reverse strand, counting down.
GGTCCATCCATTTTGTGGCAAATGGAAGTATTTCATCTTTTCTTCGAGTTGAGTAATAGTCCTTTGTATATATGTACCACAATTTCTTTATCCCATCATCTCTCAAATGGCACATTGTTGTTTTTTTTCCACGACTTGACCACCATGAACAGCGCTGCGATGAACAGTGGAGTACATTTGTCTTTACAGACTAAGGTTTTCAAATTTTGGAGGTAGATACCCAGAAGGGGGGTCTCTGGGTTATATGGTAGCTCCATTCCCAATTTTATGAGGAATCTCCATACTGTCCTGTACAGTGGTTGTACCAGTTTACATTCCCACCAGCAGTGTACAAGGGTTCCTTTTTTCTCCACAGCTTCTCCAGCACTTGTTGTTCATTGTCATATTGATAATTACCCTTCTAATAGGTGTTAGGTGATATTTCATTGTGGTTTTGATTTGCATTTTCCTAATAACTAATGAAGTTGAGCATTTAAAAATATATATTTGTTGGTTATTTGTATATCATCATGAGTGTGGTGTCTGTTCAGCTCTTCTGCCCATTTTTTAAATTGGATTGTGTTTGTTTTTGTTTGAGTTGTATGAGTTCTTTATATATTTTACATAATAGCCCCTTGTCAGAGGCATTATTTGCAAATATTTTCTCCCATTTGACTGGTTATCTCTTTGCTTTGTTGACGGTTTCCTTTGGTGTGTAGAAACTTTTTAGTTTGATAAAGTCCCACTCATTTATTCTTGCTTTTTCTTCCCTTGCTTTTGAAGTCAACTTCATAAAGTCCTACCTGAAAACAAGGTCTACAAGTTCAGTAACAATGTTTTCTACTTACACAGTTTTTTGTTTTGGGTCTTATGTGGAGGTCTTTAATATACAGATTTAATGTAATTCCCATAAAAATACCATAGGGGTTCTTTCAAGAAACCAATTTTTAAAAATCATCAGATTTGTTTGGAACCACAAAAGACCCTGAACCACCAAAGCAATCCTATGAAAAACATAATAATACTGGTGGCATCACACTCCTTGATTTCAATCCATACTACAAAGCCTCAGTAATCAAAGCAGCTCATTATTGGCAGAGAAACTGACACACGGAACAATGGAACAGAACCAAAAACCCACAAATATGTGGTCAGATAATTTTTGACAAATGAGTGAAAATATACATTGGAGAAAAGAAAGCCTCTTTAGTAAATTGGGCTGGGAAAATTGGAAAACCACATGCAAAAGAATGAATCTGAACTGTGAACTCTCACCATACACCAAAATTAACTCAAAATGAATTATTATTATTATTACTTAATAATAAACTTTTTATTGTTTAGAATACATTGATACTCCTCAACTGACAGATGTGTCTTAAGTGTGTGGTCCATGGGGACAATTTTTTTTTATGCCTACAAAAGGTTTTTTTAAGTTTTGCTCTAAATACTAGAAATAAAAGCGATGGAATACAGAAGTGGTTTTAATTTTGGTCTAAGAATTTATCAGCCTGTATTTATCTGTTTGTAAATCTTTCTCACAAAGTCATTGCATTTGGATATGAACTATTCTAATTTTCCCAATCCACCCC
>PVKE010043255.1:0-13440 GCA_004027555.1 Craseonycteris thonglongyai | reverse complement strand
ATTCTTGTTTCGGATCTACATACCTATGCGAATCGGCATTTTCATACTTGAAGCTAACGAAGACTAAACAACGTTCTGTCCTGACTGATTCCCATACTGAAGACTCATTATTATTATCTTTGTCAGGATATACACCTAATTATGATTCCTTGGTTAGAGACATGCAAACTCAGTCTTCCCATTAATGTTAAGGCAACAAGGTAAATTCTAAATCTGTCTTTATCTGTAGCTACTTTGAATTAATAAATATTGTTAATAATTATCCATGTTCTTTTAATACCCCTGGACGTGAGTTTTTTGGCCCTTTAAATAATTATTGTTGTTGTTTTTTACGTAGGTAGATAAGCTGTATATCTATATTTCAGTACGAGGTGTACTCAGCGAGCTATTGATAGATTAGCAAAAAGTAAGTCATATTATTCTTTCATGATAAATTTTCCTGGCCCAAAAAAAACCACGAAAGTGAAATATTGAAATCAAATTATCAGTTATACTGTGCATTTTTATAACAACTTTTTCATATTTACGAACAAATAGTACAACGTATACATTGCAGTTGATAAAAAAATTAAATTGCATTTTAAGTTAGTAAAAATCTATCTTGAAAAAGTGTCGGAAAATCTAATTTTTTAGGTACCACATGTACAGAATGCTGCTATCAAAAGTTGGGTCTGGAAATTTATTTTCTTCATGAGCCTATATCGTGAAAACTTAATAAGTGATTTAAAAAATAAAAAATAGTTTTGAACATATATTTTACTTATCTACCCATACCTCGCTGGAATGCACCTTATACTGAAACACTGTATAAACATAGTATGCATTTCACACCCCTTCCTCCCCCTTAGACTACGCCTATGACAACAAGTCGATAGCGACACACTTTTAAGATAAAAAGTAGATCTTATATACAGAAAAGTTGGCCACCCCTGCCCTAGAGGGCACTGAAGGGACACCTAACATTCTGAGTGCTAGTGTCAACCACACCGCAGCAGCCTTTGGGCCCAGCCACTCACTGCCCGTGGGACACTGAACATGTAACTTCGCCTCCCTAACTTTCATTTTCCTCCACCTTCATCTGCGGATTACAACAACATCTACTTTAGAAGATGGTTTTGAAAATTCAATGAGATCATGTGGAAAAGGACTGAGCACCATGCCTAGCATGTGGTTAAGATCCTATGAAATGCCAACGATGCTTAAACAGACAGTCACAGAACATTAAGAAGTCACTTTCCCACCCATTGCTCTATTATGCTCCAAGTGTGTCCTCTTAAGGGGACATCAGAGATTCTGGTCATTCACTTATATGCACTTCCTATGGTCAGGAGAAAACGATCTCACCTTTTATCAGGTGAGATACATACCGTATACATGCTACATCAGGACAGTAAGGCATGAGAATAGTGTGTGTGTGTGTGTGTGTGCACGTGCTTGTGCGCATGTGCACGCATGTGTATGCATGCATATGTTAAAGGAACAGTAACCTATAGTCTAAGAGTGCACCTCTCACTTGTACATTTACTTAGACTGTGTTCTCTATTGGCACAGTAAATTTTGTATTTCTCTGGGCATATTATAATATCAGAGTGAGTGTTCTGTTTTGATACTCTGTAGCTCTTATGCAAAAGAAGAAAAGGAAGGAGTTCTGCCATAAGATTTCACGTGGTGCTTTCAGGAGTCCCCTGACCCTGTGTTATGCTACCCGTGGGCTAAATTTCAACTGATTCTAAGTCAGGACTGTTGCTTTCAGTGCTGTCCTGTTATGCCAGGAACACATGTTCCGTTAGAGCAGGGGTCTCAAAACTATGGCCCCGCGGGCTGGATGTGGCCTGCGAGGCCCTCTCATCTGGCCCATGGAGACCTTTTTATCTGAATAAAATAATATTAAATAAATAATTAAAAACAACATCTATGTTTTGATTCTTTTTTATTTGGATCTCGAGTGTGTAGTTGGCCCCCAAACTGCTGTTTGTTAATGCACCCCGCGGGCTGAAAAGTTTGGAGACCCCTGTCTTAGAGTATCAGACAGTCTCTGATAACTGAACAAAGTCTGTCTCTTTTTTTGCCCTTTTAAGAATTCCCACATTTAGGCACTGATTCGAGGGTATAAGTGTAATTGAGATGTTAGCAAACTGAATTTCTGTGGCGGTAGCAAAAGCAACTGCTCCCATGACACTTCCCTCTACTGCAATATTCATCTGCACATTCAACAGGTTTATGGAGTGCCTTCTACAGCCTGGGGATTCGGCATTGAAAGTGACAGGCAAGTCCCAACCTTACTGATTGTACATCCCAAAAGGGATACAGACAATTCACAAATACACAAACAGACGTGGAAAATGCAGAAAGTGCAGCACGATAGGGAGTGAACAGAGTTGAAGGCGGCAGGAGAGGAATATCAGGAGAGACTGCTCAGCAGAAGTACTCCCTGTGCTATCCCAAGACTTGGATGCAAGAGAGAAACATGATGGCCAAGTCCAGAGGGAATTGAGCCAGGAGAAAGAAGGAGGTGCCGTGTCCTGGAGCCGGGAATGAATGGAGGCACAAAGACTGCTGCAGCGGCTGGAGAGTGGTGAGTGATGAGGCACGATAGATGGAAAGGATAGGACATCAGAGATGTAGGCTGGTAATCCTCCTTGCTTAGAGACTGCATGGAGCTCTGGTTCCTGGTGTCTTGTTTTTCTCCTTAGGTAATAACAAAGTGCTTAGAGGGGAGAGGGAAGACAAGTACAATGCTGAAGGTCAACGTCTGCACTGCAGTTGACCACGCAGTGTAGACCATGCAGAGCACCACTTTCTATGATTGTCAGATGTTGTGCACATTGTAGTGCTCAAACTAGATTGGAATCCACACTCCCAATCTTACACTGTGATTCTCAAAAGCAGGACACGGGAAACTTACACCTCAGTGGGGTTCTTCTAAGCCTTAGGTTCCTCATCTGAAAAATGGGGCTAACAATAATAGCATATCAATATAAGCACATGAGACCCGGAGCACCAAGCTGCAACATGGTGACAGAAACATAAACACCAAAGAGACATCTTTACCCCTATGTTCACTATAGCACTATTTGCAATAGCCACGATATGGAAGTAACTAACCCAAGTGTCCATCAGCAGAAGAATTAATAAAGAACATGTGGTAAAAATAAACAGGGAATACTATTCAGCCTTTCAAAAGAAGGAAATCCTGCCATAGGTGACAACATGAATAAACCTGGAAGATACTAAAATAAATAACATAAGCCTGTCAAAGAAAGACAAATACTACATATATGAGAAATCTAAAATGGTCAAACTCAGAAGCAGAGAATACAGTAGTAATTGTCAGGGGTTGGGAGGTGGGGCGAGTACAGTTATTGTTTCAGTTCTGCTAGCTGAATAATTTCTAGAGATCTGTTGTACAACATGGTGCCTATAGCTAACAATACAGAGTTTCCCACTTCAAAATTTGTGAAGAGGGTAAATCTCATGTTAAGTGCTCTTAACACACACACACACACAGAACACAAGGAAACTGATGTGCTGGATGTCGCCTTGATTAGGGTGACAGTCTAATGAGTGTTTGTATATGTACAAACCCATCAAACTGTATACATTATATATTTGCATTTTATTGTCTATTAATTATATCTCCATAAAAATCTGCATTTCTGAGATAATGTAGCATTAATCTACATTTTGGTTTTTGCACATACTCAGCAGCCAAGAAAAATGCCTTCCTAGGAAACAGTCTGGTGCTTGTGGGCATGAATGACTCCATAATACATTTTCAAGGCATAAATCATTTTCTCTTTACCTTTTCTATTTTTCATAATGATGTTAACGGCTAAAAGGTCACCAATTTCTGGCTGTTTATAGGCAGCAGGGTTAATTTTTTTCAACTGGTCAGAAAATGTCAAGCCCATCAGTAGCATTATTCACTTCATTAGCTAATGTAGTAGAATTTATTGTTTTGGCGATTAAAGACAAGACACATTTGAAGAATGCCTTGGAATAAGATAAAGGATTTTACTCAAAAGGAAAATTCTTTGCTTAAATTACCCTCATCCCTACAGCTGATTATCTTTTCTCAGAAAATGACCCCATATGTCTGTGTATGTCAAATGACCATATATGTCATTTTCCAAATAGCCCTAAGCCATGCTTAAAAAATAATAAACCTTTAGAACCATTACAGACTCATTTCAATAACAAATATTTATTAAGCCCTTAATACGTGCAAGGCTTTGAGCATTTTTAAATAAAGCGTCTCACAGACTACTCATGCCATTCTTGCGAAGAAGAACTAATGCCCTTATTCTGCAAATAAGGAAATGGCTGCTTTGAAAAGTCTAGCTGGGGGAGGGTTACCGTGCCTTGAGGCCTCACCTGCTGAGGTGTTAGGGTGTGCTATAGAAACTACCCTTGGCTGGCTCTTGGCTGTGGTCAAGGGAAGCTCTGTTTCATGGTTTAAATGACGGTGAAAGAACATGCTAACCCTCTCAGCTTTGTTCCCAGCTCTACGCCAGCTTTGCATTCAGCCTTCCTTGTTTCACCCAAATCTATTTTACTGGACAATTAACTACTGAGAGAACAAAGATGCCATTGCCCTCGGGTCTCCCTACTAAGATCTCACATGACCTGTTCCAGAGCTACCTCCAGGAACACACTGCCTGAAACCTTTCTTGCTCCAGCCCCCCCAAGCCTCTCCTCACCATGTCACGGTGCTAGCATATAGTGGTTGTGCAATAAAAACATGTACAACACATTGTGAAATCCTAGAGTTGAAAAAGGTAACCCATAATCCTCCAGTTAAAACAGGTTTTCAGAACTTTCTTTTTATCCCTACTTGAACATCATATCCAGGGCATAGAAATTAATAGAAAGGCAAAGCAAAGTGCAGAATTTGCTCAGTTACTGAGGTAGAGTTTGACGTTCCAAATGAAAATTCATTCTCTGCATAATGTGACAGCAAAGAAAGAATAGTAGTGACTTAAAATCAATGGGAAATAGACCTGTGTAAAATTCTCTCATGATGCAAACTTAGAGCTGCCTCAAAAAAGTCAAATAATTTCCTCACTAGTTTTACATAAGATTGCCAGCGTATCATAACAGGAAGCAAATCATTCTGATATCAGAATTCCCAGGACAAAAGTGACCAAAAATAAAACACTGTTAGAAAATAGTATCATTTCAACAATTTTTAAGTAGGTTAAGCAAATATTCCAGCAACATTTGTCCCATTTTTTTCACTAATCATTATTTTTCTGCTGATAAAATGCTAAAAACCCTAGCTGTTGAAAAAGTAATTTTGTTGTGTTTTTTAATCAGAGTTATTTATAGTCCAGTAAATCTAACAGCCCAAAGCTGTTGCTGAAACGCTCGTCCCACCAAAGCAACAGGCCAAGTCCCTGCTTCTACACCCTGTGCTGTGAGCAGGGGCAGACTGCTAGCTGCCCAGAGATGGCAAACCTGAAAGGATGGGACAGACACCATGGTGACCATGAGTGTGCAAAGGAATGCTGGGAAGAGAAATGGCCCATTTTGTAATTTTGTCATATTCATATGTTAGCCCTTGGAAAACAGATAAAAACAAAAAAATTTATAGCTAGATTTACAAATAATCCCCATTAAAAATAAAAGGAGGTTGTAGAAAGGAAGGGGGTAAGGGAGGGAGGGAGGGAGGGAGGGAAGGAGGGAGGGAAAGAAGGAAGGAAGGAAGGAAGGAAGGAAGGAAGGAAGGAAGGAAGGAAAGGGAAGGAAAAAGAAGGAAGGGGAGTGGAGGGGAGGCACGGAGCACACCCTGAAATTCAGACATGGTGCTTGTGTGTGGTCCTAGGAGTCAGACAGATCTGCAGTCTAGATATTTCTTCCATGTGTCAAGCACGAGGCTCAGGGATGTAGTTTAAACTCTCCAGGCGCCAGCTCTCACCTCTGGAAAATGAAATAATAGCAATTTCCATCTCAGAAGCATTTTTTTGTGTGTATAAGTGTGTATGATAAACAAAACAGATTATTCAGGAAGAAAGTTCTTCATAGAATAAGATGCCAAACAACTCTTTGAAGCAGTTTCCCAGGCAGTTGAGAGTGACTGGAACTGGTCTAGTTCTGTTGAAATCCCAACTAGTGAGATGAATGTTTCTGGGCAAGTGACTCTTGCTCTTGGAACCTTAGTCTTCTTGCCTGTAAAATGGGAACAGAACAGGGCCTCTTTGTGCTAGCTGTTTCCCACTGCTCCCTCATAATCACTCTCCGTGGTTGCCCATTCTACTCTTACCCTGGGAGATGAGCTCTGTGAATTAGATCAGTAGGCTGCCTTGTGTCTAACTACACATTGGATGAAACCAATGGAAGGCACAGATGAACAGAAAATGGGAGAAAGCAAGGTAAGTGTATTTATTCCTCTGGACCCCTTCCTAGTAGGTCTCAATGGCTTGCCTACTACTCGCTACCCAAGCCAAAGCTCCAGTCACATGGTCCTATCCTATAATCCCAACTACTCCCTCTGGATTCTGCTCCCTCCTCTTGCCCCTTCAGGGCTAAAGCTGGTAACAAATAACACTGCTAGCAATAGTTAGGGGTGCTTCACCATCCTTGTTATCTTCCTCTTGATCACACTTTGTAAATAAGCCCTTTATTAACATTTCTTTAGCCCAGAGGTATCCAATCTTTTGGCTTTCCTGGGCCATATGGGAAGAAGACTTGTTTTGGGCCACACATACAATACACTGACACTAGCAATAGCTGATAAGCTGGGGGAAAAGTCACAAAAAATCTCATAATGTTTTAAGAAAGTTTGTGAATTTGCGTTGGGCCACATTCATAGCCGTCCTGGGCCGCATGCAGCCCATGGGCCATGGGTTGGACAAGTGGACAAGTTTGTTTTAGCCTATATGGAACTCATTTCTTTCCTACCAAGACCAAAACCACAGCTGACGCTCTAGGAAGGGCCTGAAGAAACGAGCTCTCCTGATGGAATTCTGAGATTAGAGTGCTCATATATTTGAGGAGCGCACAGACATGTTCCTTGTAGGAGGTAAGGGAACTGCCAGCACTTCATGTAATGCAGTGGCATTGTAATTATTTGAGTTATCACTGGAGATGGCCTGACATGCAGTGCAAATGGAAGGCAAGAGATTGAAAGATTAAGTGGCTGTGGTACTTAGTTTCTATGGTGACAATGTTGATTAGAATGGTTTTGGGGGTAGTTAGTTGCTGCTGACAGCCCTGGAGAGTGGACAGACCCTCAGAGAAAGGACAAATTGGAATCTTAAAGGTCTAGCTCGTAACTCAAGTAGAAAATCAGAAAGCCTGATTGATAGCTTTGCAGTAGTGCTACATCTGTGATGGAACCCGAGGCCTGATTATGAGTAATGTGGAGTTGAGATACCGATTAAAGGCTCAACTCCAGCAGATCTACTATGTAACGGCTCCGATGGTGAAGGCATGAGACCCTGTCACATGATAAAGCTACATGTGGGCAGAGCACAGATGATGTTGAGAACTTTGCATCTGGTTATCCTGAATACAAAAACAATGAAAGGTAAATCCAAGCACATCAAGGCAGAGCATTCAAAGCCTGGAAGAAATGGCATATAGGCCAAAAGAGCTACAGGACATTGTCAATTTACATCAAGAGGAATGAGTTGAGGTAGCATGCATGGGAGTGGATACTAATGGTGCTAGACCAAAGATGACAAAATATAAAACTGTGTTTAGGCTAAATTCATTGATATAGGTACATTCACCTCACTGAGAACAGATTAATACAGTCTGCTAATTAAACTTGGATTAAGGAATGGCATAAGGTTAATGAAGCTGAGATGTCAATTTTCCTGGCACATGAGGGCTGTTCAGAAAAAAATCCAACCATTGTCAATATAACAAGAATAGTTACATGGCTGGATACTTTCCTGATAACCCTCATATATATAAAGGAAGAAATCAGAAGGCTCAGGAAGATGAGAACGGTAAAATACATATATTCTGCTCACCCTTTCCCAACCACCACTATAACAGAAAAATCCAGAGGACACTTTCTTCATCATAATCTTAATACATCCATTAGGGACACTGGTATCCTCTGAAAACAGTGTGTTTAATATCCTCCTAGACTAGAAATAATGACAGTTATTGCAACAGAAGTTGCTTCTTGGCCTCAGTGGAAATAATGGGATCCTGGAATAGAAATGGTAATAATTATTATAAGCCACAGGGGGAATAGAATGGTAATTAGAGTGTTTTGATGTACAGAGATGCAATGGCAATGGTTAATAGGCAAATGGATCATTAGGAATTAAATAGATAGGCTGCTTTCTAAGTTCAACTTGACATATGTAAGAAAATTCTAGGTATTGGTGGTGTGGTGAGAAATTTAAGTCAAATTTTTGGGGCTGATCACGGCCTTTTACACAGGGTTCAGATTCTCTTGATCATGGAGAAAGATAACTCCCTCTGAGGACAATCTCAATAAATGGCCGTCAATATACTCATAGACTATTATAAATACTCATCTAAGCTTTCATTGAAGGAATCCGTGAACATTTATCAAACTTCCTGAGAGATATTAGATACTGACTCTGTACTAAAATAGATCCCCCTGAGATCCAAAAATACTACTATAAGCTACCAGTTCCAATGGAAGTCAGATGATAGATGAATTCTTAACTGAAGACCATGAGTCTAGTGGGAAACTGATCCATGTGGTTTCTTCCTGAAATTCTGGAACATACAGTGGAAGATATGTAGCAGAACACACAGTTCTGTTCCTTGACCCACTTAGTGAGAGCTATCATGTTAGGAAGGACTTAGTGTAAGCCCCTGAAACTATTCTCCATTCCAACATATGCTGACATACTTTATCCATGGGGTTCTGCAATGATTGAGGGTGAGAGCTTAGATTTAACACCAATGACTTTAAAAATGCATACAGAGGTAGGTATTACTACCTTATCTGCATTTAATTCACACATTTGGCCAGAGCTAAATCTAGTAAAATGATATTTAAATTCACAAGCATGTGTAGATATTACAACATAAAAACCATAGTAATAGGAATAATCATGTAAATTGATATAGCTTTTTCACTTGTCACCTAGGAGCCATAACTTGGGTCAGTATAGAAAGGAAATCAAATCAGCCAACTTAATGAAAGCTTATATTGTGAAGGGTAAGCAAAGAGGCCTAAAAAAATCTTATATCCAAGATTTATTCAAAGAATATGGATTCATCTACGACTGGGTCAATAAGGCAATATTCTCTTTGCAATGCTAAGCCCAACAACCATCACAGAAGGTGCTTCCCTAAATGGATCACCCTTCCAATAATCTGATTTTGTTCTTAATAAATATGAAAACTAAAAAGGAAAGCAATGATATTGATAAAGTGATGCAAGTTAATTCTTCAGCTTTATTTATTTTACTTCACCCAATGAGAGATCTAGATCTCTGATATTTGAGATCTGCCAATATCACATGAGTGATCCATCCAAATTTGGAGTACAGAGTTTCATCAATAACTTAGAGGCTATGAATATCTCCTCCCCTTTAGCCCTGGGGCCTTTATTAGCACATCTACTCGGATATCAAATAACAATTACATTCAAATTTATCCTCTACTTAGTTTCCAAATCTGCAAAGTAGATTAATGATTTTTTCACCCAATATTTTAGATCAGTGGAGACAGTCTTCTTCCTGACCCCCATCTTCCTGGAGGGCTCTGTCTCAGGGTACTGCCGCCTTGGTCTTCCCAGAGGAGTCAAGGGGACTCAGAACAGTGCATATATTATTTTCTGGTAAAGTCTTGGCTTCCAGTCAATTCTCTTGACTGGATCCTAAAATCATTTTGGAAATGTCTCTGAAAGCACATCCTGTTAGATAATCCATGACAAATCTCAGGTGGACCAAGAGGGAAAAAAGATGACTTCCTAGCTAGCAGGGAAATACAAAATAAACAAACCAAACATTCAGAGTGCCAGAGCTAAAAGTTCCAAGATTATAAATAAATATAACTTCAGGAATCTGGGAATTCTTCCAGGTTGCTAGACATCACAGGTGACTATCAAAAAGAGGATCGGACAAAATCCACAAAGTAAGTGTAACATCAAATGCTTTTATTTATACTTTCTGACAGTATTCAAACACTTTTTAAAACCTATCACCCGTGTCTCACTAGAAATTAGGAGAGGGGGAAAAAGTCCTTTGTATAAAGAGAACGGTGGGACCCCAGCAGGTTGGAGAAAATGCTAATTTTCTTGATAGCTATATCTATCACTAGTGCACAGCATGGTGCTTGATATACAGTAGGAGTTTAATACATGTTGCTTGAATGAATGCATGGAAAGAAGAGAGTAGGCTGAATATTTTTGGAAGACAATCCCCACCTACATGAGTCACCTTCTCCCTATAACTGAGCTTCAAGCCATCATGAGGTACTTCCTCTGGACAAATGCAGTTCTTTCAGAACCCTTCCTTATTTTACTTATAATTCAAAAGGACATAAAGAGCAGGTATGCAGGATCAATGAGTATTTTTCATTAGTCTTACAACAACTGTGCTCCACAGCATTCTCTCCAGGATTTCATCCAGGAGATGGTTTATCTAATATATTATTATACTGCTCCTCTCCCCCACAAAAAGTCTTAGACAAGTACATATATCTTACTAAGTGTTCCAATGATACCCCTTGGTATATTCAAATAAGCTTCTCCCATTCTCTTTATCTCCTATCCCTTCCTCTTTTCTTTCTTCACTAATCCCAATGATCAACTCACTTCTTTCCCTTCTCTATTCCTATTTTGTGGCAAAACACTTCTTTTCTGCTTCTTTGATTTAAGTATAATTCATGTTTTCTTGATATAACAATTTAATTACTCTTTCTAGGAAAAAAGAAAGGCACACCTAATCTTAATTTTCCCCCCTTCCTCATAATTATATAATTGCACATTTGGTCACTTAATCAGCTAATTGTGCATATGCAAAAATGGCTTTAATATGTTGAAGACACTGCCTTATTTAGTCTTTAGCAAAAGGGATTAATGTTTGAATTTTGGAGAGGATTTGTGAGTAATTACTTTATAGTTTCCACATTCTATTAATGGCACCTGTGGCCAAGGCGACTTCTGTCCTTAATGAAGGAATGGCTTGTTCTAGACAGACTTTGGTTCCTAAGGAGAATCGAATGAAGCATATTTCTCAGAACTAAAAAGTCTGTGTCTTTACTGGCATAAGGGCACCGTGGTTGGTGTTCACTTGAGTATGCAAAGCAGCCACAGGAGTTGTGAAAATGGTAGAAAGTTGTATAGAAAACAGCAACTCTTAGGAAGGTCAAAGTTACTCAGGCCCTAATGTTTAAGGGTTCCTGATTAAAGTTTCATGGTGAACATCCTGGGGCCAAGAAGTCAACCGACAGTGTGTTTTATCTATGCACCATGGGTAAAACTAATTATATGAAATTTTAAAATGGATCCTCCCAACACTAATGTTATACACTAGTGTTTACTCTGTCTACTTGGGCCATCCTCATCATAACTACCTTCCAGCTCCTGGGGCATAGCTTTCTCTAAGGACAGGAAAAGGAAAATTTTATATTCCCCTCTCCACAACCAAAAATTATTATTATTATAATTATTCCTCATAGGGAGGGCACATTAGCGCCCTGACAAGAGCCAAATCCTCAGCTTATGGATTAAATACTACCTCGTTGGAAATATCCTTGAATTTAGCTGGTAGTTTAAATGCTAGCTCTTAAAACCTCTAAAACTACGACTCTAACATGTGTACGCATGTCTGTCCCTATCATCTTACTGACTCACCCAGGTGCCCTGTTCCTCTAAAGGTGGCCAAAAACCCCCCCCCAAAAAACTCTAAAACAAAAGTTTCCACTACCATGATCTAAATCAGGGCCACACTGGAAGAAGAATTGTCTTGGGCCACACGTACAATACACTAACACTAATGATAGCTGATGAGATAAAAAAAAAAAAAAATAGACAAATAAAAAATTGCAAAAAAATCTTATAATATTTTAAGAAAGTTTACAAATTTGTGTTGGGCAGCAGTGAAAGCTGTCCTGGGCTGCATGTTGCCCACAGGCCACAGGTTGGACAAGCTCGCTTTAGACCTCTGTAATCCAAATCATTTCCCTTCCTCCCTCACTCCTCTTTAAAACTAAAAATCTACACTACTTAACGTTTCTCTCCCCTTCCATCTCCCACCAACTCAGCAAGGCTACAACTGCAGCTGTGTTATTGAATTTCTTGTCTCTGCTCCCCAACATTTTCTGGACTTCAATATCCTCTTCCTAATATTCTCTGCTTTTGTCTGCATGAAGGATTACTTTATCTCCCACAGCCTTCTGCTCTCGATTTTTATTAATGTTATTGAGATTATCAGTTGCCAATGATGGGAAAGGTGAAGACATGCTACTAATGTTCTCTTGGCTAATATATAGGTCCCCTAGGAAAGATTCTTCTTTTTTATCAAATTGCTTCTCTTGTGCTTTCAAAGGACAAATGGAATGAGCTGAAACAATTATTCAGAAACTCTAGACCTTAAGAGCAACAGCTGCTACTGATAATGAAGTAGGAGTCTGTTCCAAGCTATGTCACCATTAATCAAATTTCCTAGATAAGGTCTTGACTCTTTACTTGGCCTCCACAGAAGGAGGCAGTGAACAGCACACTAGAGTTGGAAATAAAGATGAGAGTTAGTTCAGGGACTTAACAAATCAAATGAAGTTGCTTTTGGGTTTCAGCTTCTGAATATACCAATGTTGAATGATCATTTATCTAATAATTACATAGCTGAATGACAGCCATGCTTCTAGTCTGCCTTATCTTGGGCACTTAAGCTCCATGGATGCAAACAATTTTTCTTTGGAAGTAAAATAATGAGAGAAAATATTTGTGAAGCAGTTCTAACCTGGATTAATTACTTAGCTATTCCAGAGAACGTGTTCTGGGGACCTGGAATCACTTGCGTTCTGCACTTTGGGTGGCGAGAGGCCTCCAGTGCTCAGGGCTGAATCTCAGTCAGCATTCTATCATAGCAACAGGCAGAACTGGGCAGATGACTGTCCTCATTGCTTTCTCAGTGGCTGGCTGAACCCAAGCACCGAGGCAAGAAAACTTCAGATTAAAATCACTTGCTCACATTCAAGCATTTGCCACTCGTTAACACAATTCTTGCATCTACACTGGGCATAATCGCTGTGGTCACAAACTGCCAAATCAGCAACATCTGGGCCAGTGTGCTGAAACTTGGCTCTTAGTATACTTTTCCTTGTTTCTACAGTTAGATGGCTAGGGATGGGCCTGGGACAGAAATACTGTCAAACTACTTACTAAAATAGAAAGATAGTAAAAAATAGAAATATATAAGTTACATTTAATTAATTTTTAAATAAATATATGAGGGCTGTTTGGGAAAAAATCAAGCCATAAATGCCTCTATTTTT
>PVKE010043254.1:0-13441 GCA_004027555.1 Craseonycteris thonglongyai | reverse complement strand
ATTACAATTTAGTAAAATTAAATAAATATGTACTTTTATATAGATTTTAGTTTTGATGTTGTATCTAAGCCATGGCTGACTTTCCACATATTTAATGCAGAATCACCCATACATCTATAAGACAGAAACATAGAGGGGTTGGTGTTTTGAGCCAGTATGAGTCTATCAACTGCCATTGTTGTGATTAGACTGGTTCTTATTGTTCTTATGATTTCCAAGACATCGTTCAGTAATAAGCTTCAGGAAACTAAAAAGATGTGAGTTTATTACTTATAGGACCTGGAACTACACAACACACCTGGGTTCTAATTTTACTGTCATCAAAGGTGGGGGCCTAACTTTCAAAGCTTATTTTTTACAATTTAAGACATAAGAGCAAGAATTTAAAGTGTGAAAAGAGGAAAAACAAACAAACAAACAAAACAGAAAAGTAGACCAAGTGGTTAGTTATTGAAACCAACCAAGATCTCTAAAAATAAAGAAGCTACTCCTATAGCTGACAATGTGTTTATTCTAAGTCGCCTGCACAGAAGTGGATACCTCTTTGAAATGAATATCTCAGCAATCAAAGCTTAACTGCAGGCCCTTGCATTACAAACACACACACACAGACACACACACAAAATATGTATCAGGGCTTACACTACAGTTGGTAAAAATAGGAATTATTTTGTCTCTCTCATATTTGGGAATTCCTAATTTTGCGGGGTTAAATGATGCTTACATTAGTCTAATAGACATTTAAAAACACACAGAAATACATTTACTTGTTTTTTTTCCCCTCAATGGAAAGTCATTCAGATTGATTTTATAAACACATCATATTTTTTAACTTCATAAAGTTTTCCTATTGATGTGTAACTTAAATCTCTCAGAAACTCCTTATATTTATGGGAGCAAGTATTATTTTATGAGTATAATAGTTAAACATATGAATAAGAAAATATCATACATATATATATATATATATACACGTATATATATGTGTGTATATATATATATATCTCAAGTGTAATTGAACATTAACATTTTGTTCCACTAATGAACTGTATCAGGAGATGGCAGGAAGAGTCATCTTTTTGCTTGGGCATATTCCTCAGTTTCATTTATAAAAGGAATGAAGAGGTATTTTGTCCTGTTTGAATGCGATAATAAGAACATATGACAATGAGTTGTGGGTAGTGGAAGAATAATAAATACTCATTGTAAGCAGTAGTAATAGTATTAGTGTTACCATACTGAGCCTGCGACGAAGCTTAGTTCTTTCCGCTGACAAAGTAAAGAATTGCAGATAAGCAAAATAAAAGAAAGCAGAGTAAAGTTTTATTGAAATACGTTTCAAGAGAGACATGGGCCCTAAGCCAAGAGAGACAGTGGCTCTATGAATTTGGGGTTTTGGTTTTATTCGCCCTGTGAGTGTGATATATAGACAGATTTAGGTCATTTGATTAACATGTGTAGGTCATATTACTGTTTTGTTTTGTTTTTCTGTGCATACCCTTACCCATAATTTATACAGAAAAAACCATGGAGTGCAGGGGGCAAAACAGTTAAAGCCAAGGGCAAGATTTAACATTCTGTGAAGGCGTTAAAAAACAGGTAATTCTGGTTAAGGTTTAATTTCCCTTCTCCTACCCGCCTACCCTCCCCCACCCACCCCAAGGCTTTAACACAATTCATCTCTGAGGTCTGGGCCTAGCCCTAGGGCAGTCCCTGGGGAGTTGATATCAGCAGTGAGCTTCTGCCCTTCCTGTTGTTCATGACTAACTTCCTACCTAGCAGTAGTAGTAGCCACAATAGTAGTGTTCATCTACAGGTATGATTAAAAAATATTTAGGGAGTATAAACTTACAGGACTTTATAAACCCATGTTGACAAAGCTACTCCTGAAAGATAAGAATAGTTATAAAAAGACATTTGTAAATACGTAACATTTTTCTAGGTCCAATATTACCTACTCAACAAACATTCTAGATATTCCCATATGATTCTAATCAATTGTTCAGGGGTGTTTTGCTTGTTCGAAGTATTTAATTTACTATTTCATGAAACCTCTGATTTTTAAACTTCCTTATTTCTGTTCATATGGACCTTTGTTATCCCAGTCTAATACCTGAAAAAATAAATTTTCAAGTAAATGGTGCTAATGTCTAATCCAAGAAAGGTGCAACTTTCTATCATTTCCACAAAGGACAGTAGCCTGTGTGCCCAATGTACAAAAGAGATGGTTGCAATACTTTAAATACAGTAAATTTAATAGGTAAAATTTATATAACAAAAGATCATTGGGTTTCTCAATGTTTTTTAAGAGTACAAGGTAGTCCTAGGGAGGAAGTAAAATGATAATGAACATGTTCCAATTTAGGGAAGTTTTGGAAAAAGTACAGGTGAAATAGAAAAACCCTTGCATAAGCCCTAACCACTATGGATATGAAATTTTGGAGATGGACGTGTTGATGACTTTCACCTTCAAAACAAGTGAAGTTTCGTGTCCAGTAGATATTGAGCCAATATCCAAGAGGTATCCTTGTGTTTTCCATTACCGGTCACTTCTATCTTATAGGACAAGGCCATGTGGTCCTATTGACAAATGATGAGGAGTTGCAAGGAAGATTTGGCTGATGCTACTACATCTTTGTTTGTAAAAGCCTGGCTATAAAAAATTGTATTCAGGCTGCTTATGTGGCATGGTGACCATTGTCATTTTTAATCCTGCTAGGTTGCTTTATTTATCTGGTTAGTTCACATTTTTTAAAAAAAATTGAGACTAGATGAAGGTGCAGTTCTCAATTACTTTAATTCACTATTTTCTGTATAAAAGCTTCAATCTGGGACTTTCTAAATTGAATTGTTAGAATAACCACCACCACCCCCTTTGCGCTCTCTCTCTCTCTCTCCCTCTCTCTCTCTCTTTCTCTATCAAAAGCAATGAAAATAGATCTTAAAAAATAATAAAATAAAATATGGTACCTTACCCTGCATTTGTAATTCTTCGTAGCTCTGTCTAACCTATGTGTATCCTACTGCAGAACCTAGAACTGTCTCTGTACACTATGAATATATACTGAAAGCAAAGCATCACCTTTTTAAAAATTTTGAGTGTGTAAACTTCTTGGTATGCAAGGCATAACCAAAATTATATTGTCAAGAATCTACTTTAACTTTATTTATTCTTTCAATTATAAAAAGTATCACAAACATCTCTGATATTTCTCTTGAACAATGAATTTTGAGTTATCCTAGTTACAAAAGAGTTAAATATTTTCAAAACTACTGTTATAGCACTGGGATATTGAGCTGTATATCTTTGTCTATCCACCTGTCTTTGTAATAGCATTCACTATTT
Organism: Craseonycteris thonglongyai; assembly: GCA_004027555.1. Lineage (NCBI taxonomy): Eukaryota > Metazoa > Chordata > Mammalia > Chiroptera > Craseonycteridae > Craseonycteris > Craseonycteris thonglongyai. The sequence continues at coordinate 10,095 of PVKE010043254.1, read as the reverse complement.
TTTTTTTCCACCCACCAGCATAACCTTAGTTTTATGCAAACTTAGTTTTATCTCTTAAGGCCATAGGGACTTACATCAATCATTCTTGCTCCCTAATTTTCCAAGCAATAAAACCTGGCAAAATCTCCTCCTCTACTTTGTTATCACAATACACTCTTGAAATCTTTAATACGTTTGATTCTAAACCTGAGCTTGCTTCATGAAGCAAAGCATTTTATGTTGCAGCTGAGTAGCACTCCCCTTATTAAATAAAACTAGCAATATTCTGTAATAAATAATAGTTTCAGCAAATTTTTATATAAATAGAGGTAACACATAGTAGAAAGACAGGACATCTATTCTAAATATTGCCCATGGAAAAAGTAGCCAATATTTTCATACCACATGTCTTCCCTACAAACAGTTTTAACAGTCTTGTTGGATTATATTTTTTAAAGAATAATATCTAGATTTAAAAAATCTATTTAAAAAGTGATTTGAGGTCATTGACTCTGATGCATGACAAGTAAGTTGCTATCTTATAGGGATAGAGTCCACAGCATTTCAGAGTGGGGATTTTTCATCTCTACTAACAGATCTATTTCAGTTTAAGTTGGCTTAGCCAACATAGTACTCCATTACATTCTCTGGCCAGTAAGAATTCATAGTCCTCAAAAGTTCTTGCAGCTCATCCAAACAGTCTTCACTGGAAGCAATAGCATTAAGCATATATATTACAAAATAAATTTGATTTTATAATTCAGCAATCAATTTAATATAAATATCTAAACAATTCACTTTATTAGCTTTTTGAAACTTAAGTAAATAACAGCTTATTGTAACAATGTTAAGAAATAATGTACAAATCATGATTAAATTCCTTAAATTCTCTCTCAAATAGAGCATGAATTCTGATTTTTGGACATCACAGTGTATGTACAGAGTTCTTTTACTTGTATTTTTACCAACAGAGGGCCCAGACCAGTAAACTGGCACATGAACTACTCCATTTCTACTTCCTTTCCTCTTTACTAAAGTTGGTGACTGACATTCACTCAACCTTTTTTCCTAGCATTTAGAAAAATCAGCACATGCTCTATTGATATCTTCCTCCTGAAATCACAAATTCTTTTTTGAGGATTTCTATCCCAATCTCCAACTCCCAAATGTTCCACCCTCTACAACACCACCACGAACAAACAAACAAATAAGGAATGTTTTGGGAAACTTTTTTTCTGAGGCATTGTTCTTCCAATATAGTCTTTTGAACAAGCTACAAGTTGAACATTTCAGAAAATACATACATAGAATTGTTAATTATAAGAAAGAAATTTAAAGCAGGAAATGAAGAACTGCAAGATAATCTCAGGAGCTGAATTTTCAGGAAATAACTGAGGCTTATTTATTGCAAGTACTATGTAGAATTAATTTCAGAAGACTGGAATCTGCAAATAAAAAAATGAAGTTATGAAATTTTAAGTTCAAATAGCCTGAGTTTCAGATAATATATGATTGAATGCATCTATATGGGAAAAAGTTATATTCAGGTAAATTCTATTATTTTAATAATACTTTTCAAAAGAAATGATGTAAGGTGAATACTGGAATCAAATCTAAATTGATGCATATCAAGCAGTGGTTTTGGTAAGGAACCTCATCTTGGGTGCAAATTACAATGGTAAAAGCTCATGGACATACTATCACTCAGTTCAGACCCACCAGCTGATTTTGTGAAATTCTACTTATGTGTGCTTCAAGAGAAGTTAAAGAGAGAATGCATAGTATAACAATAGCTCACAAGTTTTTGTTATTCTCTTTTTTCCATACCATATCAATTCTTCAGATTATTTTCATGGTGTCAAGTGAAAATATCTGCTTACCTGTGTCCAAACCCTTGCCCTTGAGAATGTGAAATGTTTATTCATCTCTAGGGTTTTTATATTATAATAAAGACTAACTAGAACTTTAACCAAATATAATCAGTCACAAGGTTCTATACAAGTAGCTAGGGCTTACAGAAGTTCTCACATTTAGTAATCATAAGAACCCTGCATGCCAAATCCTACAGGAAGAAGTCTGTGGTTATAATAAAGCTATATGGTTCTAAGTCCTCTTCTCTTCTTTAAATACCCCTTTATCTTGGCATACAGGCCAGAGTATGCACGTGGTTTCCCATATCTGCATGCACTGGGTACAACCTTTTTTTTTCTCCTGAATAAATTTGTTTTTGGTGACAAAACACCTAGTTGGTATTATTTTTGAGTCAACAGTTATCTTCTAACCACTTACCTTCCACTTGTATAAGGGTGGACCCCCTCCAAAAAAAAAACAAACCCAAAAAACTAATTTATTTATAAAATATTATGTATTTATACGTATTTGAAATTCAGTCAGCCTCAAAGTACTCTTTGATGCAATATACCTATCAAGATGCTTTTTCCACTATTCAAAACTGCTTTGAAATGGTCAATTTTGATGCCTTTTAGTGCTTCCATCATTTTACTGTTTTACCTCTTCCACATCAGCAAAACATTTCCATCGGAGGACTTTTTTAATTTGGAAAACAGAAAACGTCACCAGGGTGATATCTGAATAAGGGAGATGGGGTACGAACCTCATGCAATTTTTGGTCAAAAACTGCTAAACCTTCAGCACAGTGTGGGCATGTGCATGTTTATGCTACACAATGTTTGTGTACATCACCCATTATGAAATGGACAAATGTGTTGAAAGAGAATCTAAACAAAGTTCCCTGAAATGGAACACATCTTCTCACAACAATGTCAGCTGATATAGTGATGTACATGAGTTCTTAGAACACAGAATTAGTTGGGGGAGCTCATGTTACAAGGAGCCCACCCTCCAGAAGATAATTTTATATTTTGGGGGGTATACTTCAAATGTCCCCAAAATAATTTTTTCTTCTTTTATTGTAATGTAGGAGTTCAGAATTAGCCAACCCAAATTGTGCCTAGTGGTACACAGATAATTTTGAGCTAATGAAAATTTTAGCTTCAGGCTCAAGAGACTTTTTGGCCCCTCCTTTTAACTATTAATACTATCTATAGGGCAAAGCAAATTTTTATTTATTAAATGTATGTTCTTGTTATCCTGACATGACCCTTTGAACACTTCGGTGTACTTCATTCCTAGCTCAGATGTCTTATATACGTTAATCATTCTTTCAATCTCTGAATATTTTCTGTTTGTGGGAATTCTGACTCTGTCATATATTCACACATGTGGGGTTCCCATATGTAAATGTATTTGTATGTATGTATGTATTAGATTTTGCTATTTTCTCTTGCTAATCTGTCTCATGTTTATTTGATTACTAGAACAGCCAGAAGAACCTTGAGGGTAGAGAAAAGTTTGTTGTTCCTCCCAGTAATATCCTAGATAAGGAATTATTTTGTCCCTAAATCCTCTGCAAAACTTCTATTTATTTCCTTTGCATAGACTATGTATTCCCTAAATTTCCAAAAGTACCAGCATTTGATGGCAATAAGATCTGTTTTAGGCTTTTCTTAAAAAATGCTTTGGACATATACTACAAAAGCAAATTCCACGAGAAAAAAATATAGAAAAAGACAAAACAAAACATACAAGGGGTTGTAGTGATAACTTCTTCAACTGAGGTCTTCAGTTTAGAAGATTATAAAGGGATAGTTTTGAAAGGCTCCAATCATGAAAATTGTCAATTTACAAATTTATAATTATATTTTAGATAAACTAAAAAGTTTCCCAATTGTTCATGTGGAATTGCTCAGTCTCCCACTCCTCTCCCCACACCATCCTCACCAGAGCCCAGAGCACTAAAAAGCACCTGAGAATGCAATGACAGTTTGAATTTTAGCTTTGGTACAACCAACACACCAAGTTACTCTCTCCCTGCAATAACATATTCATAGTACCTAAAATGTCTTCATACTTCATTCAAAAAGTCCTCTAGAGTCAATGCCACTGAACAGGTGGTCTTACCTCCTGTCAAATGTTTATTTTGACTATTCTGTTAAAAAATGCTTTTACAAACAAACAAACAAAAAATAAAGACTAAAAGATTGGAAAAGATTGTTATAAATAAGCTGTCTAGGGGAATGTCTGGATGGCTTAGTGGGTTGATAGCTCATCTTGCAGCCCTGGGGTCCAATGGTCAAACCCCAGCCCCAGCCCATGCATACCCTTATGCTGAACTAGATTGTATCCCCAGTTCGACTCTCATTGGGGTGAGCTCCATGTGGTAGGCCCCAGGCCAGTTCCTGCCCTGCACAGCCCCACACCCATCTGTGAAATAAAACTATGTAGAAATCTAATGATGTGCAACTATGGAGATTGCTCTGGACTCTCCCCCTTATCTCTGCCTCTGTCTGTCTGTCTCTCTCTGTCAAAAACAATAAAAATAAAACTTAAAAAAAATAAGCTTACTGATGATTTTTAAAAGATTCTCCTATTGATAAGTCCTTATTTTTCAACCAAGTCATTTGCATTCCAAACCTTATATTTAAATATATTCTACTCACAGTAACCAATCTATATAAATTACCTATAATGTATTAAATAAAAGAAAAAGGGAAGAGCAAGCAAGTAAACAAACAAACAAACAAACAAAACACAACAAAAAAACAAGAGGTCTTACTGGTAGAATCCAAGAACAGAATGCCTAAACTAAGAACTAACATGGAAAATCAACTACACAGCTTGATTTAAGAATACTTATTTTTCTGGTTCAATACCTGCTTTACCTACACTCTTTCTTGATATTTTAAGAACAGCAGATGTGATTTTCAGCTAGTTCCTTTAATAGTGGTCAATCAGAGTACCCCTGACCTAGTTACTGATCCCATTTTTTGCACAGGCAGTTTCCAGAAATTGAGGGCACAGACCTGTGGTTTTTACTTTTGGACACATCTCTAGAAAAATGAGCAAGAAGAAAAGAAAGGAGAGATGGAAATAAGTAAAGAAGAAACAGACAAAGAACACAAAGAAATTAAAATGAAAAACAACAACAACAACATACGGTTTCTGTTTTTCAAGTGTCCCAATACCTTTATATAAACAATTTTCTTTTTAAGATTTATTTTATTGATTTTTGACAGAGAGATACAGACAGAGAGAGACAGAGAGAAGGGGGAGGGCCCAGAGCAGTCTCCATAGTTGACAGCATTAGTTTTCCATATAGTTTTTACTCCACAGGCGGGTACAGGGCTGCACAGGGCAGGAACTGGGCCAGGAGCCTCCCACATAGGTCCCGGCCAGAACTGAACTGGGGGCACACCCCAGTTCAGCATGTGGGTCCCCATGGGCCGGGGCCTGGATTCGATCCTCAATCCTCGGGGCTTCAAAGCGAGCGCTTAACCCGCTGAGCCATCCCAGCTTTCCCTATATAAATAATTTTGAAAGTTTATAAGAATATGATATGTACGACAATTTTTTCAATGACAAGAAAATTTTTAAATATTAAGAACCTTTAAATTAAGCTATAGTTAATCTTTCATCAGCTGACATAAAAACAATGTATCTTTAAAAACGATAGTATATGAAATGTTTTAACAAAACCTTTATAGTTTATACAAATTATTGCTGTGAATAGAAAAGAGAAAAGATGATCTGAACTATTTAAAATTTTTTCAAAACATATTGAAATACTAAAATAAAAAAATAAAAATATATTTTAAAAAATACCACGTGATGACTAAAAATATAATTTATGAACCAATTATATTTAGTAATATTTATGAGATACATTTGCTTACATGAAGAATCTACCAAAAAATTGATAATAAATAAATTATCATCTTTTCTTGATATAAGAATACCACACAGAAACAGAAGGATTTATCAAACCAATAATAACCACTTAGAAAACATATGTAATTTGAATAAAAAATTTCTATGCACTTTGGAAAGACTGAAAACCATAAATTACTAAGGAGACTATATTTTTAGATTATAATTTGTGAATAAATTAAAAAAATTTCAAATATGGATAGATATCAAAATAATAAAAAAATAATACTTAACCTAAATTTTCAAAGAAAGCTTAATTAAAAACACAAATAATGAACAATAACATATTCACAAAATTAAAATACAAATAAAAGACTGGAAAAAGATACCAGCCTTATGTATCAATTTAATTCTCAAAGGCTGTCTTTCAACCACTCAAAATCTGTAGGCAATTGTGCCCCACTACCCAACTGTAAGTGCCAGTAAGATATTTTCTCTGGAAAAGAGGAGTCCCAAGACATGGAATTCAGGGCAACTTTAATTTTATCCTCATGTGTTCTTTTCTGATATTTTTTAACTGAGATTCACATTTCAAAAACATTAGGTAAGTGGTATCCTTTGTCCCATACTTATGTTGTAAATCTTTTTTTTTGTTGTTTATGACAATTGTAATGAAGTTCATCTTTTCAGGTAAGCATAAGAATCATTTACATCTTGCATATGTTGATGTAATTAAAATATTTTTAAATCACTCCCAACAGTTTGATCCTTTTATCATTTTGAAATATGAGGGTTGTCTAGAAAATATCCAGCTATAAATGCCTGTATTTTTCATATTACATGGTTGGACACTTTCTGGACAGCACTTGTAATCTCTATTTCCCTTGTACTATTTCTTCTTCAGATATCTATTTTGTCTTATATTAATATAGATATACCAGATTGCTTACAATTTGTATCTGCATGGTACATATATTTCTATTCAAGTTGTAAAAGACAAAAATTAATTTCTTTTTATTTTTTATTTATTTATTTTTTGTTTGTGTGTGTGTGTTCATATTAGGAAACAATTGCTACATAGACTAACCAAAAAAAAAAAAAAAGAGAGAGAGAGAGAGAATGGTTAGCCTTGGAGCACAATGGCCTTGTCTTCCTGGTACAAACACTGCCGGATAACATCATATTTAAATAGAGACAAACCTATTGCTTATATGAGCAAATGGGAATGAATATTATATAAATGAGATCAGAAAGAGAAAAACGAGAAGAGTAGGAAAGGACGCAAAGAAAGCCTATAAGCATCTTGCCTATTCTTTCTCCTGGAGAGAGTAGATATTCCCTCTCTTCCAAGTAAGCATGAAAAGGAAGAAATGTATTCTACCTCAACAACTACAACCCTGTGAAATGATATCATATCTGTGTTCCAGAAGGGAAATCAGAACCTTACGGTCATATTAATTGCTTTAGTCTGTATATTGACTAGTAATTGAAAAAGTTAGAGTTGGGAGCCGGAATCACCTAGACAAATGTCATGCCTCATTCAGAAAGTCCACACTTCAAAGGCACATTCATGCATGTATTCATAAAATATGTTATGGGAGGCTACTAAGTAAATAATTCAGTCTTAAGAGTTGAATAAAATATGATGATAATAAAAGAAAGAAAAATGCCTTTCTTTATGAAACATGTGGTGTAGTGGAACGTTTAATTAAAATTTTGTGTGATGAAGTGTTTTGCTGATCAAGTTTGGCACCTTATACAACTACATGAGAGGGTACCTAATATTCACCTGGGGGCATTGTATAAGGCTGGTGAAAGTAAGCAATCCCTGCACAATGAGTGAAAATTGGTAAGATGAATGAATCATGGAAAGAAGTGGGAGTAGCAGTAAAACGCATTTTTAGCAAAGCATGGGATAAAAGGAAACATGGACTCATTTGGGAAATAAAAACATTTGTGTGAATAAAAGATTACATTTAGGGTTGATTTGTCAAATGCAAGAAAATACATTTGGAGAGGTAAGCAAGGGACACATGATAAGCTCTATTAAGGATTTGGGACCTTATCAAAAAACAAGGGAGCATATTGTGGATTTTTGTTTACCGGTAAGTAAAAGTTGATCTGATTTGAGCTTTAAATTATTTGCTTAAAGTGTATTTTGAAAAACAAAATAGGTGAATTTAAGTCTTGGTTACAAAAAAATAATTAGGAGATAGCAAGAATGCAGACAAAAATATTATGTTGGCCTAAAATAGCAAAGTGACACTGTAAACAGAAAAATGTGGATAAACTAAGGGAAAATATTAAAGGAGAAGAGTAAGAGGATGTTGACATTATTTGAATTGGGAGGAAAAGGGAAATAATGTCTTCTCTGAGGAGCAATTCATTGGATAATATTCCTATTCACTAAAGTAGGAAACTTATTTAGAGGGCATAGGATAAATGAATTTTCTATATTGAACACGTTGAGTTGGAGATACCTGCAAACTAACCAAATGAAAATGTGCAGTAGAATAAAGAGTTGTCAGATCAAAAGAGAGCACCATCTATTATAATATAATGATATTTACTTTGATGTTTTTATTCAGAGGTGGTATTGAAAAGAGACAAAAAGGATGAATAATAAACTTATTCACAAATAAAGTTAAACAAGACTGCTATAAAGAAAACTGAAGATGATGGGTTTTGAAAAATAAACAAGTGGTTTTAAAAAGCATACAAGTGCTGAGTGATGATCAAGTTACAGGAAGATTAAAAGTATGACCGAGCCAAAAAATAATAACAATGATAAATTTAAGTAGATTTAAAAAGACTATAAATAATTACTTTGATGTTCCACATAGAAATGAAGCCAAATTCTCCTCTCCTTGATTTTGGGTTGGCCTAAGGGACTTACTTAAATAGCAAATACCCTAGTGGAATGACATTCTAGAACTTTTAAGGTGAGTCCATAAAAACATTTGTGGTCTGTATTGCAGCTGCTAGGGTTCCTAAACCACCAACTAAAAAGTTCAACGGCCTTACTGAAGAAACTGCATGAAGAAATGCTAGAGGTAGGGAGGGAGGGAGAGAGGCTCAGCCTTTTAGCTTTTCCCTCAGGCACAAAGCATGTGATTAAACACATACTTAAAACCACCCCCCCCCCCCCTCATCCCCAGCCCAGCTGCCAGCTAAATTCCACTGAGTTACTTTAAGTCAGGGGTGTCAAACTGAATTAAAACACGGGCCATTTGGTGCCACAGGCAAGATTCACGTGGACCACATCACATTTACAAACGTCGCTGGAACTGAGTCAGCACGTTTATACACGCCCCCAGGCCCCCAGGAAAGGCACTGGGCCATGTGTATACTCGTCTTCAGTAGTTAAAGGGTTAACGAGGGAATTGTGTGTACAGTATAGCCTCGATCTCCCCTAAGCGCTATTTTCTTCATAACAATTTTTTCTATTTTCATTTTATTTCAGAGCATCGTGGGCCACAAAAAATTACCTCAGGGGCTGCATGTGGCCCGCGGGCCGCCAGTTTGACACCCCTGCTTTAAGTCAATGACAAGTGAGACAAAAAGATTGTTGTTTCAATGCACTTAAGTTCTGTGTGCTTCTTAAATGCAGCACTAAATAACATGAACATATCTTGGAAGTAGAGTGATTCCTTAGTAAAAACCTGTATGTAGCATTGAGTTTGGTATCTGTAGTAGTATGGAAAGAGTAAGGACATAGAGGGAAATTTTAGTAATCCTGTAGAAAATGGGTTCCTTATCAGGTACTGGCATAAATATTAGTGAAACTACCACCTGTGGTAACATAGAAAATAAAAAGCAGCTAATTAACAAGTGGATGTAGCTAGATGGAATGCCAAGCTGGAAGTTAAAGGTAACAATAAATTTTATTTTCTTGCTTGTGATAAACTACAGATAAAGAAAGATAAATGAAAAGGAAAAAAAAGCTTTTTTCACTAAGTGTTCAAGTAGAATTTAGAGAGAATCAAAAGGAGCTAGAACTATCTTAGTTCAAAAATGCACATAATGGGGAAGCCAGGATGGCTCAGTGGGTTAAGCACTCACTTTGCAGAGCCGAGAACCCAGGATCGAATCCTAGCCCCAGCCCGTAAGGACCCATGTGCTGAACTGAGGAGTGCCCCCAGTTCTGCTTCCTCTCTGTCCCTGTATCTTTCTCTCTCTCTCTCTCTGTCAAAAACAATAAAAAGGGGAAAGCCGGGACGGCTCAGCGGGTTGAGCGCTCGCTTTGAGGCCATGAGGACCGAGGATCGAATCCCGGCTCCGGCCCAGGCAGGACCCACGTGCTGAACTGGGGAGTTCCCACAGTTTGGTTCTCTAACTGTCTCTGTCTCTGTCTCTCTCTCTATCTGTCAAAAAGTAAAATAGAAATAA
>PVKE010043253.1:0-13440 GCA_004027555.1 Craseonycteris thonglongyai | reverse complement strand
AGAATCAAAAACCCAGAAATAAACCCACAAATATATGGACAGATAATCTTTGACAAAGGAGCAAAAAATGTACAATGGGGGGAAAAGCCTCTTTAGTAAATGGTGCTGGGAAAATTGGAAAACCACATGCAAAAGAATGAATCTGGACTGTGAACTGTCACCACATACCAAAATTAACTCAAAGTGAATTAATGGCCTTTACATAAGATCTGAAACTATAAAGTGCATAGAAGAAGGCATTGGCACTAAACTTATAGACTTTGGGCTCAGAGAGCATTTTATGAACTTGACCCCAAAGACAAGGGAAGTAAAAGCAAAAATAAATGAATGGAACTATATTAAACAAAAAAGCTTCTACATAGCAAAGGACACCGTCAACAAAGTAAAAAGGAAATCAACCGAATGGGAGAAAATATTTGCAAACAATGACTCTGATAAGGCGCTAATATCTAAAATATATAAAGAACTCATACAACTCAACAACAAAAAACCGAACGATCCAATTAAAAAATGGGCAGAAGACCTAAATAGACAATTCTCTCATGAAGATATACAAATGCTCAACACCACTAGCAATTAGGGAAATGAAAATTAAAACAATAATGAGATACCACCTCACACCTGTTAGAATGTCTATAATCAACAAGACAAGTGCTGGAGAGGCTATGGACAAAAAGGAACTCTCATACACTGCTTGTGGAAATGTAAATTGGTACAACCACTGTGGAAGGCAGAGTGGAGATTCCTCAAAAAACTAGGAATGAAATTGCCATATGACCCAGCAATCCAATCCCTCTCTGGGTATCAACCCAAAAAAACCTGAAAACCTTAATCTGCAAAGATATATGTACCCTAGTGTTCATCCCAGCACTGTTCACAGTGGCCAAGTCGTGGAATCAACCAAAGTGTCCTCTGATAGATGACTGGATAAAAAAGTTGGACACACTCAATAGCTTGGTGATTGCCTGAGGGAAGGGGAGGAGGGGGGAAGGAGAGTGGGAGGGGAGGTGGGAGAGGGCACCAGCATTAAGGACACACTCAATAGTTTGGTGGTTACCTGGAGAGGGGGGAGGAGGGGAGATGGAGAGCTGTGGGGAGAGGTGGGAGTGGGCACCGGATATATGGTGGGGGGGAGAAGCTGATTCTGGGTGGTGGGCACATAATGAGATGCATAGGTGATGTGATGTGGACTTGTACATCTGGAAACTGTCTAATTGTTACCAAGCAATGTCACCACATTAGATTAAACAATTAAAAAAAAAGAAGTTGTGATAAATTTATACAATGGAATACTACTCAGCAATAAGAAAAGATGAAAGACAGCTATTTGTGACAACATGGACGCACTTGGAAAACATCTTTTTAAGCAAAATAAGTCAGAAGGGAAGAATCAAGAAACATATCACATCACTTATAGGTGGAATATAAAACTGAAGGGAACAAAGAAACAAAGACTCATGGACATAGTCAATAGTTTAGTGGTTACCTGAGGGTAAGGGAGGAGGTGGGTGGAAGAAATGGATGGGGGTGAGTAGGGAGGGGGAATCAAACATACAGTGATGGAAAGTGAGCTGATTCTGAGTGGTGATTCTGGGCTGTATGTCTATATATAATGCGATGTATAGACAATGTAATGTAGAATTGTACACCAGGAAACAATATAACTGATGTCAATTAATGCCACCCCAATAAATTTTTAAAAAAAGAAAGAAAACATCATTGACTCAAGCCCAAGCCCTTTCAAACCTTCCCACTATGCCCTCTGGGATTCATTGTCAGTTACCAGAGTCTTTCCTATGTGCAGTTCTTACTGAAATTTTTCCTGAGGATGACACCTAACTTATAACTCTGTCATGTCAAGTCTACTTTTTAATCCCTTCCCACCAAGTATCCCAGTGCATAGAGATAAATCAAGTTTCTCTTTGCTCCACATTGCCATTTCCAACATTTCCAAACCATTTTTAGTTCTATTTTCCCCACAAAACTCAACCTCTCTGAAAGTCATGTTCCACAATGTCATTTGCTACCCTTTCTTATGTGTCATCTACACATTCTTTGTGTGTGTGTGTGTGTGTGTGTGTGTGTGTGTGTGTGTGTGTGTGAAAGGCAGTGTCTTCCTCTCCACATGTATTTCTGAAATTATTCTTGATGGTATCAACACCCATTTGAATTTCTTTTGATCTTTTGTTTTCTTGACCTTCCAAGCTCCAGGGATCTCTTTTCTTTTTAATCCAATATTGGCCGAGCATATGGTCACAACCTTGAGTTTGTTATAGTGACAACTGCCCTACCTTCAAAAATTACAAGAAGTATCCCTTTTGCTGATGAGCACTTCTAATTCTTCTAATTCACCCAACCTAGACTCACCATGCCATCATCAATTCCTCAAGAATGCTAGGAGCTCCAATGCATTATTAACCCAACTACATTTTCAATATTAGTAATTCTTCTCATCTCACCTCACCATTCCCCTCTATACTTTGCCTAGATTCCTGAACTTGATTCTCCATCACACAAATTTTTTCCTCCTCTAGTTTCCCCTATCTACTCCTTTGTACAAATAAATAAGCATTAGCAAGCCATGTTAGTCCTACCTCGAAAACATATCTCAAATCCATCTACTGCTCTCTCTTGCCTACTATTACTCTGGTTCAAGCACCGTTACTTGTCACCTCAATTGCTACATAAGACCCCCTGACTGGATTTTCTGCATTTATTCTTGCTTCTTTATAATCATTCAAGGCATAGTTTAAAAAAAAGAAAAAAGTTAAATATTTAGAAAATGTAGAGTGAATCATATCTTTTTACTTTGTAAAACCCTTAAATGGCTTTTCATTTCAATCTCTCCAGGTCCCATTAAATCATTTGTGATCTACACCCATTCATTCTACCTCTCAGACCTTAGCTCTCTTTCTAGCTTTGTTTTGTTTATTTGAACAGTCCACTACACACCTCATTCCTCTACTCAAATGTTACTTTTTAGAGAGACTTTTTTCTCAAGACTCTTTAAAACTGACCTTCTTTTTTTATTAGCACTTTCTATTAACTTACCCTATTTTTACCCCGCTGTTTATTATCCATCTCATCCCAAGAGAATGAATGTAAAATTCACCAGAACAAGGATCTTTCTATCTTGCATACTGTGGCCTTTCTATCGATGTCTGGTATAGAGTGCCTGCTACTCAGCAAGAAGCCAGCAATATTAGAACACAAACTGTAAATAACTACACAATAAATTATACTATATATTTAGAGTGTCAAAATATATAGGAAAAATTCTTGATGTAGTCAGAACAATTTTTTTTAAGTTTACCCATAAAGAATAAAGACAAGCTTCCCTCCGACTTTTTAACCATAAGTATAGGAGCCCAGGGTAGCTAGAAAGGAATGGCTGTTATTTCAAGAAGTTTCTTTTGTATGGATTACTACTAAACAATACTCTCAGATGTTATGGCTTACAAAGGTCACCACCAACTCTCTTTGGATTAAAATTAAATTAAATAAGATTAAAATTAAATAATAAAATAAAAACAATGAATGAGTAAAAAGTCAGGAACCAAAAATGAAAAGCCACTCACCCACCTTTTTTTTTTAAGTTTAGGAGCTCAGTTGAAGTAAATGTTAAATGTTAGGTGCATTTTGCAGACTTATGAAATATGGCTCAGAGTGCTTGTATCAGCATTTTATATTTCTTACAACCTGTGCTATATGTCAGGAATTATGTTTCTTATTTCACCTGCTGTAGATTTCAAATAAATATCTTGCCTACTGTGGTAACCAATTAAAAACTTGTTGAAGTATGTTGCCATTGAGACTGCTGGAATAGTTGTAAAGTAAAATCAATCTCTCCCTCCCTCCATAAGAAGAGATTCACAGTTTTATAATGGCAATTTTTATTACCTAAAAACTTAAGGAGTAATTTTCATTTACTTTGAATAACCTCAAGCACAGTTATTTTTATTTTAACCCGGTAAGACTAATAAGTCATCCTGTGCCAGATGCTTTCTCTCATCAATCAACCTTTCTGTATGTTACTTGCTATGTCATTGTCTATAAATATTCTGTCATTAACAATACTGAATGGAAAATGATCTCAGCTATGTTAAGTATATGCAAAGACAAAAAGGCCACAAGGAAATTAGCCAAAATATTAATGTTACTGCTAAATGACAAATTATGCATGATTTTCCTCCTTACAGGTTTCTGAAATTTTATATTATCTATCATAGTGTTTCTGATCAGTTGGAAGTCCTAATATATGGTATAATATTATACATGCTATTTCACCATAATTAGGTAGAAAAATGAATAGCAAGAGACTTGAGAGAAAAACCAACACAGTGTTAATTGTAGTTATCTCTGGTTGTATAAAAAGAGATATTTTCTTTCCTTTTAATCTGATTTTTTACATTGTTTTAAAAAGTGAATATGCATTATCTTTATAATAGCAATGAATAAACCTTGATTTTAAAATGTATGCACTCCTTGGAAAAGTTAACATATGAAGCTGCAATCAGCTGTTTATATTTCAATGTGAATGAAGAAAGTGAACAGTGGATTAATAAGGATGGGGTGGGGAAACAGGAAGAGAAGATTAGAAGGGAGAGAAAGGGCATTCATGAACAGCAAATTTCTATAAAGCAGGAATTGAGGCAGGGAAGGAGCTATAATACATATTTATTATCATTCCATTTCCAGAGATATTTTCCTTTACATAATTGTAAACACAGTTGAGCTATTTACCTACTTTTTAAATTTGCTTAGTGATAATTTTACTTAAGTCAAAACAACATGAACTGCAAGGCTGTCAGACTGGTATTATTTCATTCATTCGTTCTCCCAAGAACTTATTTACTATCTTCTCCTAAGCACTGAAGTACAACTCTGAACAACATTGATGCAGATTTTAGATACTAGTGCAAATGTGTGAGTGGAGGATGGACAGTAAAAAGTAAACACACAATCAAGATAGTTTTACATATTTATAAATGCTCTGAAAAAAATAAAACAGGTTAATGTAATAGAGGCAAAATGGGGGAAATTGAAATTTGATATAATCTAAGGATTATGTACATAATACCTGAGGTAAATGTTTAACAAATATTGCTTTACCAAGAATTCGTTATATTCAATACACTGTGTTCAATAAGATGATTAATAATAAGAGAAATTTATAGCTTTTGGGGACCCACAAACTAGTGAATTTATAGAGCATCTATTTTTTAATGCAATGGCTCTCAAAATGTGGTCCCCAGACCAGCAGCTTCAGAATTATCTGGTACTTGTGAGAAATGCAATTTCCTGAGCTTCACCCTAGACCTACTCTTCAGAAATTTTGGGGGTGTCCCAGTCATCTGTATTTTAGCAGGTGTGGATGCATGCTAAAGTTTGAGAACCACTGCCTTACTTCCTATTCGGTTGAATCTGCTAATTAGAACCATTGTTCTCAGCTAACTGGAGATTACATTTTAAATATATTTCCTTTTCTTCCTTCTTGTCTAAGACTTCCCAGAAAGTCATGGGCACTGCGTATTGACTCAAATAGTCTGAAAAACCAGTCTCTTCTCTGAGTCTATAGGGAAAAGCGCAGACCTCCTTTCACAATTAACTCTGCAAAGCGACTGATTACCATGCTGTAACCCTGTAGGAGAGGTGAGCAACCCCACTTAGTTTTTCAGCATACTGGCTGTTAAAGAAAAAAAGAAAGAATTGTTTGTTTGTTTTTTTAATAAAAACCCTAATCAAGAGGAAAGCTAGCTTCTTTCTGTTCCTAAGAAAAAACATGTCTCTTTGTATGATGAACATGAATTATTTTCAGGACAAATAGTTCATTCTTGCAGTTTGTTAGCTCTTAGTGAATAACTATGGAAAGGAAAAGTAAGAGAAAATGCAATTTTCATGAACACAAGAAACTATTTCAAAAAAAATATTACTAAAATGTTGACTTAGAAAACTCTAATATTCAATATGTATTGTTTTGAATATATATTGCATTTCCTGTAAAAAGATATCTACATGCTTTATACTGCTATGATAGAAACAGGTGTAAAACTGTTAGTTTTTCTCAATTGTAGAAATTATCTTTAAAATGCTTACAGGTCAGTAGGGCTACCATCAATTTTCTGTATCATGAATGAAGTTAAGGGAGTATGTCATTCTCCCCAGAAATATGCCTTACTATTTTTTAAAATTTTATTAAATTTGTTGGGGTGACATTGTTTAGTAAAATTAAATAGGTTTCAAATGTGCATTTCTATAATACATCATCTGTATATTCACTCCATTATGTGTTCATCACTCAAAGTCAATTCTCCTTCTATCATAATATATTTGACCTTGTTTATTCTTTTCTACCCTCCCTCCCACTTACCCTCTGGTAACCACTAAACTTTGGTCTGTGTCAATGAGTTTCCATCTTTTTGCTTGTCTTGTTGATTTGTTGCTTTCAGTTTTATTTCCCAGATATGAGTGAAGTCATAAGGTTCTCAACTTTTTCTGACTTATTTTCTGACTTAATTTCACTTAGCATGATTTCATTCAGGATTCATCCAAGTTGTCACAAATGGTAGTATTTCACCTTTCCTTATAGATAAGTAATAGTCCATTATATATTGTATATATATTTTATTATTAGTATATTATTATGTGTACCATATCTTCTTTATTCAATAATCTATCAAAGTACATTTTGGTTGTTTTTATCTCTTGACTACTATAAAAAAAATGCTACAATGAACACAAGGGTGCATATATCTTTACAGAAAAATGTTTTCATATTTTGGGGGCAAATCATGTTGTAATTCTGTTCTTAATTTTTTAAGAAACCTCCATACTGTTTTTCATAGAGGCTGTGCCATTTTCAGGAACAAGGAAGAGGAAGAGGGAAGACTAAAAGGGAATATGAGGTCATTCTCTCAGGTACAAGGCTTACATAATAAAGCATCAAAGCAAAATAAAATTCAAATCAAGTATATTTCTCAGTAAAGAGAATAAGGACCAATGTTAGGATTTTCTTGTTCTAGGTTTTCAGTTCCAAAAAGGCATTTAAACAAAAGTAAAAGAGCTACAAATAATACAACTCTAGGAAATTCTGTTAACCAGATATAACCAACTGCTGCTGAATTTGCAAACCAAAACAATCACTTGTCCTCAAAAACAGTGCTTTAAAATTTATTTACAAATTAAACTCAGCATCATGCTAGTTTCTTATTCTATTATTTTTAACATCTATATAATTCTGAGACATTATGTTCATCCCAGTTTTTAATATTATACACACTGTGCTTCCAAGTGGTCTGGGAGCAGGACACAGCCAAAATTATCATCGTCTGTTCGGCTGACAGGGCTGTCACAGACTTGTTATTACTCTTGGTGAGCTCTGTTTTTTCACATCTAAAACATGACTGTGTTGAAGCCAAACTAATTACACAATTTCAATCCAAAATTGTTCCAAGTTTCTGGTAAATTAGAGTGTAGAAAGTGAACAAGTTTTATTCATTCACTCATGGACATTGACAGTACCACTAATACAACATGAAATCCATTTTAACAAAATGCATAGTTATTCAGTTAAAAATAGTATGCAGATAATGAAAGCACTTTGACCTATAAAATACATGTATTAGTCATTTATAAGCTATAAAATGCTTTTAAAGAACATATTTATAAAAGAATGCTTTTGTATATATAGCAATTTATAATCATTATTATAATTTCCTATTTTATGATATCTTATTGAAAAATCTTGATTCTTTGATTAGGTATCTAAAAATATACCATAGCAGAAAAAAACCCAAAATTCTAAAATAGGAATTGCAGTAATAAGTACAAAAAGTATATATTTAAAAACTGTCAATGGAATATATAAGTATTACAAAAAGAAGGAACTATAAAGCTTGTGTGAGATCATTTAAATAAGTATCTTGTGAAGAAAGCAGATAGAAAACTGTTATATTTTAACAAAGAAGGAGTAATAGAGGAAGTCTACTATAAAATTGGAAATACTATACACTAACAATTTTGTCATAAATCTCTTTTGGGGCACTCACTAAAGTGCAGTACCCCCAGTTTTACCAAAGTAATGTGTTCATCTGAAACCTTCCCTGAGTGGAAATGGCTTAAAGCAAAGAATGTTCTCTGCTTTCTGAAAGTCCTAATTAAACAGCTTCACCTTCAGGAAATAGCTACATTAGTACCTATTTTTGCTAACAGAAAGAAATCCGAAGAAGATTTTTGCTTTTAGGAAAAAACCTGTAACTATTAATGTAGGTCTTTTGTAAAAGCAAAGTGGAGTAAGGCAAAGTTGCAGAAAGCAGTGGGTAGCTGTGTCCCTATACAGGGTCCAGCAGAAGTAATGTCCCTTTTTTATGATCTGTGACATTTTTATGCCAAATATTTTATTGCAAAACCATAAGCACGTAATTTTGTAACACAGCAATATCACATTATATGACATCAAACACACTATAAGACATTTAAGTGAAATGTTCAAATTGTTGTTCATCTTGTGCAAGATAAAGCAGCTTTACGACATTATGGCATTACTTCTGCCAAACCCTGTATAATGTCATATTGATAATGAACAGTATGCCTCATACAATCTTATGTGCACCCCTAACACTCCTTAAGGGGAAAACTGATTTCATGTTGTGCTACAGAAAAAACTCAAGGTGGACCAGGACTATCTTGAGAAAAAAAGAATATTTTTCACTGGTTTCAAAAGTATTACTGAAGGAGAAAAGGAGCCCTATCAAACTTTCAGATGTTGACTCTCAATGAAAAAATAAAAATAAAACAATAAAAAGAATATATATATATATATATATATATATATATATATATATATATATATATATATATATATGACTAATTGAACCAAGTTGAATCTGTGAGAAGCCATAAATTCAAAAATATACACAAACTGGGGAAATAAATGCTATATGTTTTAAGTGATTATTTATACTACAAAATAATGGCAACACTAACAATAATATAATAGTTTAGTAAGTTTGGGAGTATTCTGTTTCTACTATTAGGTATATTTTCACTCATAAAATATAAACATTTCTCCATGAATTTAATAAATAAGTGGTACAGGGAATTGTAAGCTGTACGAGTACACAAGGGCTATCTGGATAGTATACAGCCATGTAACCATTCTCATTATATTGACAATAGCTGGACTTTTCCCAGACAGTCCTTGTACTCCTGGGGAAGAACCGAGAGGACTGGTCAACAGAGTAATCATATATAATAACCTGTGGCTAATCTGTACTAAAAATCACACAATGACCAATAAAAAGAGAAACTAGTAATATGCTTCAAAATGATGGCTTAAATGAGGGAAGAGCTAATTTTTACATTCAACCCTGGTCTGTTGCAGATAAAACTTCTAAATTTTTGGTAAGTAGAAGTTAACTAGCCAAGCATAAGTTTTCAATTATACTAACAGTCCTGGTCAATAGAAAGAAGACAATATAATGTAGGCTAAGTAAAAATTCTCGAACTTGTTGTGAGAAAGAGAACAGGATTTGCCAGCCTAAAGCTCTGGTAATGTTTGGTCTCACAGAGTCCCTCACACATAGCAGTAAAATTAAGTTATATAATAAAAAACTGCCCTGCTTAAAGTACTCCAGCTAAGCTCTGGAAAATACAATTAGCACTATATGACAACCAACAGTCAATTTATCCTCCAGAACTAAGGTGACCAGATTTTAACATTGGTAAAGAAGGACACCATTGACCGGGGCGGGGGTGGGTGGGTGGGGGGGTGGTTCTTGATTAAAAATTTGGTCTATCTCCTGCCGTTCCCTAGCTTGTCGTGCATTCTTTCCAAAAATCGGAACTTTTTTAAAACGCGGTGGGACGCGGGACATATTGTTCAAAATCGGGACTGGTCACCTTAGGTTAACCTATGGCAAAGGTTTAAACCTATGCCAAAGGTTTATTTCACAAGATTCAGCCCCTCCTGCTCACAGGTTAACCTATGCCAAAGGTTTATAAACTTTTGGCATACCGTAGGTTAACCTGTGGGCAAAGCGGCTGAATCTTGAGCGCCTTCATTCAGATTCTTCACCCTTAGGTGTGGCCCGCTGTCTCTGTCTGTGACAGGTGGTGCCTTGGATGACCAGCGGCTTTGTCATGTCAGGAACTAGTGGCATTCGCCACTATAGAGGGCAATTTGGACACAGACTCAGACATGCATATAGGGAGGACGACGCGTGAAAATGAAGGCAGAGATTGGGGTGATGGGCCAACAATCCAAGGAACCCCAAAGCTGGCCAGTAATCTCCAGAAGCTCAGAGACAGGCCTAGAGCAGATTCTCCCTCAGCCTCAGAAGGAATCAACCCTGCGCACACCTTCATCTTGGACTTCTGGCCTCCCGAACTATAAGGGAATACAGTTAAACTGCCCAGGTTGTAGTACTTTGTTACAACAGCTGTAGGAAATTCACACACCACCGCCAGAGGAAATAAACATAAGGCTTGCCTTGACAGATCGCTGTAGCATCACTCTCCAACTCTATTTACAAATTAAACTCTCCCTCTCAGGCACCGAAGGGCTAAGAATCTGAATGAAGGGGCTCAAGATTCAGCCCCTCCGCCCACAGGTTAACCTATACCAAAGGTTTATTTCACAAGATTCAGCCCCTCTGCCCACAGGTTACCCTATGCCAAAGGTTTATTTCGCAAGATTCAGTCCCTTCGCCCACAAGTTAACCCTAAGGTGACCAGATTTTAACAATGGTAAAGCGGGGCACCATTGACCTGGGGGGAGAAGGTTCTTGATTAAAAATTTGGTCTATCTCCCACTGTTCCCTAGCTTGTCATGCATTCTTTCCAAAAATCGAGACTTTTTTAAAACGCGGCGGGACGCGGGACATATTGTTAAAAATCGGGACTGTCCCGCCCAAAGCGGGACATCTGGTTACCTTAGGTTAACTTATGGCAAAGGTTTAAACCTATGCCAAAGGTTTATTTCACAAGATTCGGCCCCTCCCGCCCACAGGTTAACCTATGCCAGGGGTGAAGAACCTTTTGGCAATTGAGTGCCAAAGTTTATGAAATAGGAGTATACTCGCTCGACTCACGTGGCCAACCCATCAAGTGAGATAGAGGTATCGATTATTTTTATGTCTAGAAGAGGCATAAGATGTTTTTATAACAAAAAACAATACTTTTTTAAATGGTATTCACAATTATTTGTTTTGAAGTTTAAATATTTTATTAGAGTGCATAACAGAGGTAATTTTATAAATTAAATTCCATAGAAAATCTTTATCAGTCATTTCTTACATTTTTATTCGGTATAGAATAACATGATATTACTATAATAAAATTATCATTTATATGAAACAAAAAGGAAAAAAACATGTGACAGAATTAAATGATAGTAATAAACATTAGTCGTCAAATGCATGGAGTACCCATGAAAATTAAAGAATCCTCTATCATTGTTAGTGTGATTTCTGTTGTTGTGCAGAAGAAGACAGGTGAATCACATCAGGTTCATATTTTGTTGTTTTTAATATTACACAAGCTGCACTTGAGGCATCAGTTAAATTACTCCTAAAATTGTACTTGACTAGGTTCATAATTGAAAATAATGATTCACATGTGTAAGTAGAGGAAAATATCGAGAGTATGGCCACTGCTACATTTTTCAGACACTGAAATCTTTCAGGCAAGGAATTCCATGTTTTCAGAACTGTCCCCCTCTTTTTAATCTGACCCAACATCTATCTATTGCTATAAATTTTCAGTTGGCATCAACCAAAGCAAGTAATACAACAGAAGAGTATTTTTTATAATTAAAAAACGTATACAGCGCTTTTCTTTGTCTTCCCATCTGCAACTTAGTCAGATCAATTTTAGTTGTTATTTGGACCCTGTAATCTAAACTCACCGTGAAATTGCCCTTAGCGCCCTCCCAGCTCCGTATGCCGAAATAATTGCTCCGCGTGCCACTTTGGGCACACATGCCAAAGGTTCACCACCCCCGACCTATTCCAAAGGTTTATTTCACAAGATTCAGCCCCTCCGCCCACATGTTAACCTAAGGTGAACAGATTTTAACATTGGTAAAGTGAGACACCATTGACCGGGGGGGAGGGGATTCTTGATTAAAAATTTGGTCTATCTCTCACAGTTCCCTAGCTTGTCGTGCATTCTTTCCAAAAATCAGGACTTTTTTAAAACGTGGCAGGACACGGGACAAATTGTTAAAAATCGGGACTGTCCCGCCAAAAGCGGGACGTCTGGTCCCCTTATCCAGAACCTGACACCTCAACTCTAATAAGACAATAATTTTTTCTTCTTATCTGACTTGGAAGATGCCTATATCCTAAGAAAAATACAGAAATGTATCTGATGAAATTATTGCAACCCAAGCTAACATAAGCGCCACTTAAGAATGAGCATGGTCATTGAAAATGAGAATAAGAATAAAATATAATTAGAAAACAGATGTTTGTGCATTTTATTAATAATATTGTAACTAGATTAAATATAAGTCAATACCTCTTAATTATTTTTAATTTTAAAATAGCTTTGTCTGCTATTATAAATTACTGAAGCAATTAAACTGCTTTAGTATACTTCTGATTTGAATTACATGTTAAAAAAATTTGATTAAATAAATGTAATTGATATTTAAATAACTGAACTTTTTTTTGTATTTTTAATTTATGATACCAGTTATCTAAGTATTTAAAATTGTTATCTAATACCTATACAATATTAAAACACTGAGCACTAAGAAAATTACAAATAGTTTTAAAACATATTTTTCCATGCATAAGAGCCTATTGGGCATTAAAGTTAATAAAAACTATTGAGTACTTAAATGTGCTATGGTACTGTTTCCAATGTCTTACCATGCCTCCTCTCTTAGTTTACCATTATCACAGCACTAAGAGTTTTATAGGGTTGTATTTTATAAATAAAAAACTTTCCAGGGGATGCTGAGATGACTCAGAGGGTTAAACACCAGTCTTGCAGCCCCAGGGTCCAAGGATCAAGTCCCAATCCCAGCCTGTGAGAACCCATATGCTAAACTGGGCTGTGCCCCCAGTTTGGTTCTCACTGGGGTGAGCTTGCTATGTGGGAGGTCCCCGGTTGGTTCCTGCCCTGAGCAGCCCTGCTCCCACCTGTGGAATAAAACTATGTAGAAAACATGGCACACAATTATGGAGACTGCTCTGGGCCTTTCTCCTTTTTTTTTTTCTCTCTCTCTCTGTCTCTCTCTCTGTCAAAAACAATAAAAAGAAACCTTTCAGAAAATTAAGAATATTTCAATACATAGAGATTAAGTAACTTGTTCTGGGTCACACATCATGCGATCCCAGGCAGGGTGATTTTGCTTCTTCCCAGTCTTAACCATTATGATGTAGTACCACACCTAGCCACACCTACGTACATATAATGCATACCACTGAGTCA
>PVKE010043252.1:0-13455 GCA_004027555.1 Craseonycteris thonglongyai | reverse complement strand
ATTGCTTGTTTTTTTCTTGTTGAGTTGTACAAGTTCTTTGTATATTTTTGATATTAGCCCCTTATCAGAGGCATTGTTTGCAAATATTTTCTCCCAGTTGGTTGGTTGCCTCTTTGCTTTGTTGATGGTTTTCTTTGCAGCACAGAAGCTTTTTAGCTTGATAAGGTCCCATTTGTTTATTTGTGCTTTTACTTCCCTTACCAATGAGGTCAGATTCATAAAGTCCTCCCTGAATCCCAGGTCCATAAGTTTAGTGCCAATGTTTTCTTCTATGCAATTTATTGTTTCCTTTCTTATTTGGAGATCTTTAATCCATTTTGAGTTAATTTTGGTATATGGTGAGAGCTCGCAGTTCACCTTCAGCCTTTTGCATGTGGTTTTCCAATTTTCCCAGCACCATTTACTGAAGAGGCTTTCTTTTCCCCACTGTATATTTTTTGATCCTTTATCAAAAATAATCTGTCCATAAATAAAATTTTTTCTTATAGTCTTTTTTTCTCTATTTCTTTTAACCAACTTGAGTGAAAACTGCCCTAGGAATTTCACTAAAGATGGTATAGTATCTCTTTTATTAACTTTGAACTATTTTATATGCAAAATACTAGTAAGCATTTACTCGGTTCATTTCTTTGTCATATTTTGTGGGGGTTTTTTGTACTATTTAATTTTATGAAACTGGTATTAGAATGGTTTGATTATACAGATGGCAAGGTACCTTCTAAAACAAAAATATGCTTATTTTTGAAAGAAAATAAAGTATTTTTGAAAATAAATTATGCTTATTTAGCCTGTTTGTGAATTAACTGGAGTATATACTGGGTTGTTTTCTGACTGCTGTGAAATGTTTATCAGCTGTAGTGAACAATGTTAGTGCTTTCAACTAATTCAGCACGTGGTTCAGTTTGGGCAGTATAGCCAGTTCTGTTGGTGACACAGTAAATTAGACAATAGCCACTGCTTTTGAGAAATGTATATTCTTATAGAGGAGAAAAACATATATATGTAACTTGATCATGAGGCAGCCTGTTAAGTGATACAAGAAAGATACAAAGAGATACAGGACTAAAACATGGAGAGAGAAATTACCTCTGTTGTGTATGCAGAGAAGCCTTGGCGATTTTAAAGTGTTATTTTGTGTAAAAGAGTGAGAGAGAATGAATTGGGGCATAGGAAAGGGTGCATTCCCTTTATTATTTCAAGAGCATGTATTCGGATGGCTTGTTCATTCAGGGTTCTTTCAGGCCCTTACAATTGACCAAGTACAGCAAATCAGCTGTAAAACATTCAATTTAGAGACCATTATTATAGATAAGATACTTAACTCTATTTTATTTAAACTCATGACCTTTACACTAATTGAAAAGCATCAGAAAAGCACCAGCCTATGTAGTCTCTCATCATGTCTTTGTGGAAATTACTGAATTAAGTTTTGTGATTTAGACTGGCTACCATGTAGTTTCAACTTAATTTGTAAAGTAACTCTTCTTTATAATTCAATGTGTTTTGAATATTAAATATGTATCTGCATTTCTAATACACTCATGAAAAACAACTGCTCATCTGATTTTTGTCAACCTCAACCAAGACTGTTTCAAGTAATTCACTGAAAATAGTGACGAAGGCCCCACTGCACCATTCAACTGCGTGCACAACCTCCTGGCCCCCGGATCCTATGACAGCCCCCACGATGTCCCCCAATGCACCATTCATCTGCATGCACACCCTCCTGGCCCCTAGATCCCATGACAGCCCCCGCTGCAGCGTTCATCTGCATGCACACCCTTCTGGCCCCCAGATCCCACCAACCTGATCAAAGCCCCTTATTCTTGATTACACTTACTGAATATTTTATTAGGTGATTTCATTGAGATTTGATCTTGCATTAGACTTAAAGATAATTAATAATAATAATTAATAGACACTGACCTGTGTGCTTTTACAGATTATTCCATTTAACTCTCACAGTAAGTATAAAACAGGTACTATTTTTATCCCCAATTTATAGATGAGGAAGTTGAGGCAGTCCAAGCCGAAATTGGCCGAATCAGGATTTGGACCATGCAATCTGGCTCTGTAGCCCAAACTTTTAGTCATTATGCTGTTCTGTTCCTAAGAATGACATTATACTGGAGAAAAAGAGAAAACTGAGGCAATGTCATGAATTCTTTTATTGTTAAACCTGGTGAATGCTATGTTCCATTGTGATCACTACTTTGGACACAAGAATCTCTCTGCTAGGACTCCATATTGCTTTGTTTTCTAATCTTATCGAAAAATTATTTCATTGTCACAGTTGATTTTATAAGCTGAAGACTGAAAAATATTGTGCACACTATGTGGATTTCTGCTGTAAAACAGTGAAAAATGCTTAAACTAGTAAAGTATTTAATGCTTTACTTCCTACTTGTGGATCATGTAGAGTTTCATCTATTCTAATGTAACTTTTCTTTTTATAAGTTTAAAGGGTTGAGTTTATAAGTGTAGTGAGGCAAACGTTTAACACTTGAGCGAAAAAAAAATGTGGCTTTTTTATTTACTACATTTGAGGTTTCTCATGAGCTTGCACTTCAAGTATTGGGGTGAAGACAGAGGGAAGAAGGGGTGTGTGGGTTGGGGAGCCAGAGTCTAGAAAAGTGAACCGATTTGCCAGTTCCATATTTCGGTGTTAAGTATTTCTTTGGGCAATTTAAATGTCGCCTCCTTCTACCATATGCTTGGCCTTGCAGTCCGGTTCCTGCTCCCCCAACCCCCACCCCCTCATCGTCTTCTCTTCAGGATGGCAGCAGGTGGCATAAATGCCCTGTGGATTGTGGAGGAGATGGCCTTACACGCATGCCCACCCCACTGTCCATGCTACCTTGCTAGTAACCGTTACTGAAGCCCATGAAGTTCAGCCATTTGCCTCTGAACCTCCAAGTCTCCTTTGGGTTCCAAGACTGTGCTCATCCATTGGTCACCTCATCAGGTCACAGGAAGTCCAGGATTACCTGTCTAGCACACTCAGGCCACGAGAGCCCAAGAGTGTTCTCTCGGGTCATCTGTCTATCCCCCCTCTATCCACAAATGCAGCTGTTTTACTCCTGTGCCAGGTGGGGCCCCCCTTAGAGACTTGCCCCCTCACCAGCTGTGCCTCAGGGGAAGATATTCCTATTTCTCCACACTTTTCTGATCTGCCCCTCGCTTTAGCCCAGAGGAGTTGGGGCAATTAAGAGCATTGGTTTTGAACTGACACCTGCTTCCTCAGCCTCAGTTCTCCTTCCTGTGCTCTGCAGGAGAGAGAATGGGCAGGAAGCTTCAGGCCCTAACCCTCCTGGGTGGAAGGGGTGCTGCCTCTTTCTGTCCTACATGGAGGACACCACTTGTAGCTCCCAGACTCCTGAGGCAGGAACCCAAAAGAAACAGGGATCAGGATTTACTGAAGATGAAAAGATGCCAATTTAAAATATGAAAATGACATATCTGTGTTTGTTTTCTTCATTTTAATTTGGAGCACCCTTTTCTTACTGGAGTTTGGCAGTATCAACTAGCCTGTATAACCTACCTTAATTTTTGAAGACTTGAGTACATAGATTATTTTATAGAATGAACCATATTCCTAGATTTCTGAAACTCCCATTATCTACCCAGTTTCTATTTCTGACAGACTTCTAGTCCAATTGGGCCTATTTCCTCATTTCTAATTTACATACCATTTTGATTCATACTTTGTTTCTGTGTTTACTCTTTATACCAGCTTAAATGCTACCCATCTCTAGCACTCAGCTAAAGTCTGGTCTCCTCCAAAAACCAAAGTTGCTAAGTTGGGCTTTAATAATCTCCTTTTTGAACTGCTGTCCCTGCTATAACTAAATGCACACAGTTTAACAGCTGTTTAATCTTTAATTTTATAACTTTTAAGTTAGCAACATATTAATAATTACTAGTGGGGTTTATGTTATGTGATTATTTAAAGACTTCTATAACATATATTATAGTTCTGGGCAGATAAAATAGATGTTCAATATCTCTTCTCTTTTTGTACATTCCTGACCACTGGATGGCTTTTTTTTTCAGAGTAAAGATAGAATTTAATAGATATAACTGACATTATTATTATTATTATTATTATTATTATTATTATTATTAGTTAGTCATTGAACTTGGTGCATGCAACAAGATGCCCAAATAACGATGGCTTGAACAAGGACTTTGTTTTGTTTTTTTTCCTCATGTCCTGGGAATGCATTTGATGGCTTCATTATTCCCATGAAGATTGGCAGAGTGGAAACCGTTGATTTTTTTGATCTTTCACTCCTAGTCAAAAAATGGATGTTGTTGCCTGCATCTCAGGCAATGTGAGGTACAAAGATGGACCCAAGGCCTATGCCAGCTGAGTAAACCCTACTGAGGGAACTTTCAGTTGCCAGGACTTGTGGTAGGCCAGAAGTTAGCTCACATGACCACCTCTGGCTGGCTGATTGATTTTATTATGTAACCGGAGCTGAACCAGATACTTAACTTTATAAAATTTAAATCTTATTCTGTTAATAACGTATCCCAGATATATGAGCGTCTATGTGATTTTTTTTACTTGAAATACATATTGGTCAACGGATACTATAATAAGTTACAAGTTATTTTTTGGGATTTGTGTTGCCATTCATTGAGGAAAGACAATATATAATATACTAAGATTACCCTGTTCCCTATTAACTAATATTTGATTTGTTTTTAATTGGGTCATTTACCCATATCCCTATCCCTTAAAAAATAGTTTGCACATGGCTGTATTGTGATCATTCCAGCCACTCTCAAATCACAATTTTGTGCTTTTTTTCTAAGCTATACAAATTTTTTAGTGCGATTAACAGCACAATCATCAGATCTTGAACTACATTCATGCAAGATTGAGTGGTGCTTGCATGTTTGCTTCAGGAGAGCAGCTTCTGGGCTGTAATATCTTATATATTTTATATGCTAAATATAAACTATATTAAGATAATCAGTTTTAAAGCGTAGAGACTGTCAGCATTTTTCTTATAAAGTATTATCAATGTATCCTTGAAATTCCAAGAAGCAATCTTTTAAACATCAAAACCAGCTATAAATTTTTCTCTTCTGCTGTGAATTGAGAATTTACACAATGTCACTGCCAAGGTAGGAAGAAATTGATAAGCTTATATAAACTATCTGAAACAAAAAAAGAAAAACAGATATGCAATTCAAAAACATGTATGTACTACTGATAATATGATAAACTCAAATAATGAACACAAAGAAAATTTTAGTTACTGAAATGTTGATCATGTAATTCAGAATAATTTAAGCAATTTATAAGTAAGCACTTAGAAGTTTTTCTAGTCTGTTTATATTTGTAAAACAAATTTTTAATGTACATGGTAAAATTTTTGTCCAAAAGCTGTTAATAATTTTTGTTATCAAATTGTGAATATCATAATTATTTTCACTCTCATATTACCTCCTGACTTATTCAACTACCAAAAATAATAATTTTACATATACCAAGCTTTTCAGTATAATTTTCATTAAGAATGAGAACTATTGAGTATTCTTTTTTTTTTAAGTTCCATTCTTTATATAATAGATTCTATTTAGCTAAACTCTAGAAGAACACATTATTTTAGCTTTCATTTTCTATATATGTGACTCTTTTCTTTTTTTCTTTTCTTTTTTTTTTTTTTTTTTTTTTTTTTTTTTTTTTTTTTTTTTTTTTTTTTTTTTTTTTTTTTAACTTCTGCAGAATTTCAGAAGATGGGAAGGGAGGCTACAAAACACCCATTAGAATTTTTATTTATTATCTGAAATTCCTTTAAATAACTGAATGTTACTGTTACAAGCATGCTTAATACCCAAAGAGATAAAAGGATTTTTATAAACAAATTCCCTGGCAGGAGCTATGTTATGTGCTATATATTTCAGGCAAATAATAAGGGCTTCCTACAGGTCATTGTGTCATATCCCAGTGGTGTCTAGTGAGATGGAGGGTTATCTTGTATGTCAGCTAGCTAACCCTGTGAACAATTTTGAGCAGGCAAGATAATGGGGCTGAATTCTAAAACGAGGGTTGAAATATACTGGAAATTGTCACATGTGAGTACAATAACTTTTTAAAATAAATGTAGTCACCTTTTGACATCATTAGCTATATTTGATAATAACTTTTAATGGGGTATATTTTAAGTGGTTAGATTGTGTAGCATATGAAATAAATCATATGTAATCGTGTGTTTAAATAGATAAATAAAACATCACAAATTCTATCACACCCGAGAGATTTTTTATTAATAGAACTTCTTTCTTCTCTATTATGATTACTGAATTAACATTACCTAATGTTATGCTACTGATGTAAGGTTTCAACTCTTTAATTGATGTTTTATGTTTTGAATATAAAACCACTACCCAAACATAGTTGCAATAATACAGAAATCGTTAAAATTACTTTGCTTTATGTTTCCAAAATTGTATCTTCATAAACCATTATACATGTTAATGCTGTTCTTAAGATCACAAATTCTTTAAAAGATTTTTAGTTGTCTTTCTATTTCCCTGCAAAGACATTTTGCCAAATTTAAATATACACTTACTTTTGAGAAACAGTTTGTCTATATGTGTATATGTAATGAACTTCAAGAAAATACTTATGTTTAAATGTAGTTGTGACTATTTTTATATGAATTGAATATGATATCCCACTTTTATGCTATCATAGTGTAAAAATTAGAATTTTAGAATATGTATACATTTTGAGAGTAATCTAAGTGTGTTGTAGTGGGATGAAATTATAAACTTTTTACACCATCTTATGCATACTATGTTTATTTTTTTGACAGTTACTCTTATGAAAGGAAGGTCTTAGTGAGCAATGGATTTTATAGAGACAGACGTGGACATATCTTTATTTTCTTCAAGCTCATAGTATTGCGAGCATCGTCAGTGCATGATTTAGAAAGCCTTTGGCCAGCCAGCAGAGGCCACTCACAGCTTGCTACTAAAACTGGACGGCAAAGTGAAACTCTTTAATCATTATTGGCTATCATTCCAAACTGGTTAATTCTAGTGTCTCACTCAAAGAGAATTATGTAGCAATATGAAAAAATTTGTCATATTTCTTTCTTAATTATGTAGTGATTAATCTTTTCTATTAAAGCATTTAGATTATTCCTCATTAGTGCATACCAGAAATGAGAATTTATGTACTTAAAAATTATAAGTATTATTATTCTAATAGGCCAATAATTCTAAATTTTCAATTATTAATGCCAACTTATTTTAACTATGAAAGTAACTGTTTCAGGTGAAGATTTAAAACAATTGCATGGTTTAGTTTTAGATTTAAAACGTAACAATTGCTAACATTGTCATCTATACATATATGAATGTATATATGTTTCTAAACCTTCATCAGGTTAGTGTAATTTGCATTTAACAATTCTTTTAGAGAAATATGTGTGCTCCTCTCACTTGAAAATGTACTGCGATTACTCCCAGATTACCTGAAGTCTGTCTGCGTTCACCACTTCATGTGATCCTGGCAGCTGAATGGTTAGCAAAGGCTCATTGTCACGTGAAAGGGAGGCCTTGTGTTTCTCTGTGCTGATTTCCCATGTTAATTTTGTTCTTTATAAAACCTTCCTGGTTTGAAGGTGTAATCTCACATTTACATTAACTGCTTTTGAAGAAAAAACTGTCCAAGCTCTCTAATTTTCCAGGTTTCTTCACATAGTCTCATTATGGAATACTTGCTCCTCTCTAGTACAATTTCTAAAAGTTTTACTACATTGTCTGTAATGACTAGTGGCAGAGTTATTTCTTATTCTCATCAGTCTATTCATATCTGAAGCATGTGCCCCACCTCAGTGAGTGTTAGTTTCTTCATCTAGTATTTGAAAATAATGTCTTCTCACCAGCCACCTTGCCTGTGAAGACACTATAGAGGCTGGCAAGCACTATAAAGAGTAGGATTTCATTAATATCATTAAATCACAATAATAATATCTACTAATTACATTCATTCTCGGTGTGTCATGGGTGGTCATTATTACCCTTTTCTTTGTTGTTATATTTATGCTTACATTCTTCCAAGGAGGATTAAAGATTGCTTAATAAATATATAATGGAACAATTTAGAACCTTTAACCTTGACTACCAGGTAAAAATCATCAAAGTCACACTGTGTTATAGCCACTACACTATAATCTAGATAACATGAAGACTGTGAATATAAGATGCTGCACTGATCCGAGTAAGAGGTTTTTTCCCTCACAGACTTACCAGTGTGAGCTCTGCTGATAAGAGCAAGACTGTTGGTCAATATTAGTATATTGAAAGGTATCAGTGATGATGAGGACTTTATATATCTTTCAGTAGTATTATTAGATTTCATAAAATTCCAAACTTTTAGTCATTTTCTTAATTGAAAAACCAACTTATGATGTATAGATTTAGTAATTTAGTATGACAGTTTTTGAAATGTCAGGAAATTTGGTCGTCCTCAGGAATGGATCATCTTCCTTTCTGAATATTCTTAGGAGATACTGTCTGAAGCTTAAGCTCCTGGTAGGTGAGTGGGTACTGTGGCCTTTCCCTGGGTCCCAGCATCGTACCAAGCACACACCCGGCATTCTGCGGAGACCTGTTATTTTCTAGGGTCTTGTAGCCAGTGAAGAGCATTTCCTCTGTGCATTGTATAAATCCCCACTTTACTTTTCTAGAAATCTAAACGAATGAAGGTGAAATATGAATTATCACATGAATTACTTTAGTCATATTTTATTAAGAAAAGTAAAATAAAGTCTTGGAGTTAGAGGAGTTCCTTAAGCTAAAACTACCATAACATCAAAAAGATGAGTTCAATGTGACACTATAACTAAAATTCCTCAACCAAATGAGAGCCATACACCACTTATTATATAGTAAGTTTAAACGTAATTTTATATACACAGCAGGTAACTAGGAAATAGGTGCTGCATTGTATCAAGTAGAGCAGTTTTGGGTTTAGAGCAAGGAGCGGTGCCTGCATAAGAGAAGGATCACATTGGAAAGTAAGGATCAGATTAGAGAGGGCTTTGAGTGCACTTCTCATTAGTTTTAATTTCACTTTCCGTGTAGGGCTCTGGATAGCTCTGGAATGAGAAAACTGACATGTGAAAAGCAGCGATTTAGAAAGCTGAATTTGGCAAGTTGGTTAAGATGGATTGGAGCAGGGAGATTGCTCACAGCTCCCTTCTCAGAGGCGATTTTTGTCCCCTTATTTCTCTTAAGTCAGAAACTACTTTGTTTTCCTTTAATCTTATAAATGATATCCACTTAGGCTACCTGAGTTGTTATATATATATATATATATATATATATATATATATATATTTTTTGCTTTACAAGTAATTCTAAAGTAATTTTTACTTGTTTGCATGTTGGTTTAAAAGTAATCCTAATGTTATTTTCTTGGGAGATTTTCCACCGACAAATAGATTGTGCCTTTTGTGAATTGTGACCATTCTGTAATATTATATATGAGAAGAGATGACACATGAAATATTTTATTCATTCCCCCAACTATCCTGTAACAGAACTTTTTCACTGATTTATAAAACTCAGGTGCCCTCATTTGAAACACTTGGAAAATCTCTCTTTATTATTCTGTATAGGGATAAAAAGATAAATATTTCACTCATTCATTTTTAACAACTAGTCATTAAAATCAATTACTGCAAAATATTTAGAATATTATTTTTTTAGGCTTATTTCATAATGAAGATAAATGTATAGGCTAGCAACTACAATAAGTTTCCTTTCACCTCTTTGTTCTCTCCTCAGTTCCTTCCCTGAGGGGTTCAAGTCCTATTTTTAAGCCTGTTTTTGTTGAGTTGTTTTCCTTAGTATCTGTCACATGCATTTGACTGACACATTTGTCGAATGTTCCAGGGGGCTTTCATTGCAGAGCCCACTAAACTTTGAAGGCATTCTTTCGTCAAAGAAATTGAGTCAAATTAATAACGGTCCTTACAGAAGCAGGGAACTTCCACGGCTTGACAGACTGGCAGGGAGGCTTGGGGGCCGTGTCTCCCTCCAACCTGGAGGCTGGGCAGGTTTGATTGACCAGGCCTCACAGAACTGAAGGGCTTTCTTTTGAATGGCAGCCTGCCACCCTAAGTGTTTGTCAGTGTGGGCACTGAGGCAGAAGAGATTTGGAAAGCAAAGAAAATATACTGTAAATGAGAGTGAAGTTGAAGGAGAATGGCTGTACTAGGAGAGAAGAGGATAATGATTTCTTGTACTTACATGGAGACGTAACAACACTTCATTAATTTACAGATAAAATATTCATCATTGAGAATATGAGTAGAATATCATCCTTATTGAGCAATCTCTGACTCACCCTATCGGACCTGGGTGTTTCAGTTAGTGTTACCTAATTTATTCAGCTATCTGATTGTAGAAGAATGGGGTGTGTTGCAGTAGGTTTAGTAATAAAATGAAATGAGATATAAAAACTAATTGTTTTGTTTATCTTTTGAGAGAAATACTGAAAATGGTGTTAATAAATCAGTTAATAAATAATAGAAAGAATGATGCATTGATTTTGGTGTATCTAATAAAATTGGGAAATAGATATTTTGTCATTGAGACTTGGCTAAATTTCCCATATACTCTCACTTATGGACCTTATGAATTTTGATTAGTTGTACTTGTACAAATGTCAATAAATTTTCATCTATCACTAATACATTCCTATAAAATTTGATTGTACATAACAGTAGCAAAAACTTAGACCCATGTGGCCTTTTAGCATTATAGATTATTTCGCAATCTAGACAGGTCAGAAGTTAACCAAAATGTTATATTATCTAGAGACCATCAATTTCTTTCTAGATTTGAGTTGTTGTTTTTTTAATTTAATGGTGCAACAAACATAGATAATGAAAAGAAATATTCCTACTTTATTTAGCATTGTAGTCACTATTGATGTAGTAATATTTAATAAACGAATAACATTCAGTGTGATGTCTAAGGTTATCCTCAGTAAATATTGGCTAATTATATAAATGATTGTCTTGTGTTTTAACAAATAATACGAATTAGATTGTGAAGATAACTGTTTCTCATGAAGAACAAACAACCTGTTTCCTATCTGCTGTTGTGGAATGAAATGTACATTTTCTAGAAAATAAACTTTACCATATGAATATTTTATTGGATATTTAAAGAAATAAGATTTTTAAAAAGTTGTGATTTTTTTCTAAGACATTTCTGGAATAACTAAAAGGAGTATTTTTTGGAGAATACAATAATCATCATATTTGTTTACTAGAAATTAACACTTTGATCCGATGCTGAAAGTTGCTTCATTGTATTTTTATAAAGATTAATATCCAACCCTCAATTGTAAAATTTTTAGCTAGTTTTATAAGATTATTTCTTGACATTTTCTAATACGTTGAAGTATCTACTAATAATCACAATAATCAAATGTTTTCAGGTTTTAAATGTACTGGAACTCTAGTATAGTACTGTTTTCCACAAGCTAAATTCTGTATTAAGATCTTATTCTCAGATTTTCAGTAAGAGTGTCTAGTCTTTAAAGTAGCAAAGGGGAAGCCAGGATGGCTCAGTGGGTTAAGCGCTCACTTTGAGCGCCAGAAATCCAGGATCGAATCCCAGCCCTGGCCCGAGCAGACCATTGTGCTGAACTGGGGAGTGCCCCCAGTTCAGTTCTCTCTCTGTCTCTGTATCTCTCTCTCACTCTCTCTCTCTCTCTCCCTCTCTCTCTGTCAAAAACAATAAAATAAAATAAAGTAGCAAAGGTTCCCACTGTAAGAACATTTTACTCCTAAGGGATACCAGTGACACCCTGAGAAGACCATCATGCATGGATCTCAGTGTTGCTTAATTTCATTAAAAAAATTCTAAATTATGCCTGTTTGCATATCTTTAAAAGTAAAACAAACATTGACTTGAAATAACAGTAAAGGATATTCGCCTCTATTTTTTTTTAAAGGGCTGTGTACTGGGTAAATATGTAAAGTCATTTAAATATCTGCATTTGCAATTGTAAATCTTTTGTGAGTTATTTGCAGCAATTGAATTGAGCGTATAGTTTATATATATGTGATTTCTGAGAAATATATAGTATGATTATTTCTGACTAGATTGAAAGCTTACATTTGTATTGTGGTATAAATTAGTCATAAATTCTATTTTATTGTATTCAGTTGCATTGTTTTCATCAGGCAATTTATCACATGAGTGTAAGTGAAATTTCTTCATTTATTAAATTTCAGATTATGTATTTCAAGCCAGAGCAACACTTTAAACATCTTTCCATAAGTATAGCTTCAGGTAAACAAGCAATTTTAGCCCTGAAAATAGCTTCTGCTTCTGTCAACACGTTGTTTATTCTTTTTCTGAGATAAAAAGTTCAGTTTTCTGATATTTGTACCAAGATAAAGTCAGTAAACAAGATTAATATAGTGTGGAAAAGGTTGTCAGCAGCCCTGGCAAAGGAAATAAGTTGCCTGTACATAGAACATACTGTAAACTGAATAAAAGTGTCAGGTCCACCATGAGATAATGTGATCATGAACCTCTAACAAAGCATGACATAGGCACAGTCGGCTTTTCTCATAGCCACAGTGTAGAAAATGGATTACTGTATGCCAGGATACCCACTGGAATAGCATGAAAACCTCATTTTGAGACGAATGCAGGGTAGTCCTGGAGTTGAGCCACATGTTTACCTGTGGTGCTCAAACCATAGGTTATTAATGTCATCATCTGTGCATATTTGCAAAATTTGCATTTCTTGGAATTTCAGAACATACACTGGCATCCTTGTTACCCAAGTGATACAAGAAGAAATTAATTTTTTAAATGTTAGTTTGTTTTTATTTTTCCCTACTCTTCTGCCACATTATGCCTTTTTTGATTCTATACTCTTAAGTGGCACTTCTATAATAAGAGGGATTTAATTTTATTATGATGGAGCATAACAAGACCTTTTGTTCTAAGTTTATGTCTTGTTGATTGTGAGAGTATATTCATTCTTACATGGTATTGCTTATGTTCCCCTTGAGAGCTCTCTGTAAGGTAGGAAAGTTGTGATTTTTTTTATTGGGAGTAGGTTACATTATGAAAAAAATGTGAACGTTTAATTCTTTATCAGATTTTTAATTTTACTAAGAAAGGAATAAAATACTGTTCTTTTAGGTGAAGTTACATTTTGTTTTATGTAGATACACAGATAATTCCTAATGGAAAAACTATGAAAAGGACTAGGGACTTACTTCCTTAAGTTTTTGTGTGCATTATAATACATGCTATTTATATTTAGACTTTTAACTACAAATGCATTGGACCTTGGAAATAGCATTTGCTCAGAGTTAATCTTACTAAGTGAACCTCTTTTTTTCACCTATGGTTAAATATATACACAGTTGAACAGTATTTGGGAATTAG